>PISW01010688.1:0-47445 GCA_004023785.1 Mungos mungo
TTATGAAATGAAGTCAAAGTAGGCAGACCATGGATGGCTCAGAGACATGACAACAAGACAAAACTGGGTACTTGTGCGTTGGGAACACATCTTATGTTTTAACCAAGGAAGAAATAGGGTTGGGCTTTTGTTTTACGAAGAACTCCCTCAGCACTGTGTAGATGTGGTTGAAAGGGGCAAATTAAAAAAGTGAGAGAGAGAGAGAGAGAGAGAGAGAGAGGTAGCAGGTGTTTTGTCATTGTCGAGGTTAGAAGTTAAGTTGTCATGTTTATTCTGTTAAACTTGTTACTTTTGTGAGCAAATTTATACTTGAAAAAAGTGTTTAAAGAAAAATTTAAATAATTTTGCATGAGTTTCCATCCCTCTATTATATTGTTGTTCCTTTAAGTGATATTCTTGATTTTTCTTTTTTGACAAAGAGAGAGAAAACAAGCACAAATGAAGGAGGAGCTGAGAGAGAGAAAGAAACATAGAGTCACAAGCAGGAGCTGGACTGGCAGTGTGGAGCCCAACATGGGGCTCAGTCTCATGAACCATGAGATCATGACCTAAACTGAAATCAATAATCCGAAGCTTAACTCAGTGAACCACCCAGGCACCCTACATATTTCCCAATTTAAGCATAACCTATAATTTGGAATATGAAGATTTTTTTCTTCCTTCTTCCTCTTTTCCCTTCTTCTCCCTCAGCCCAACACTAAACCAAGATTTCATGCTTTCTGTCACCCAAATTTACTGCAAAATGGACTAGAACTTGAAACTCAAATGCAAAGAAAGAAACTGAGGATTCTTACCTTTTACATCAGTTGGGTTCATTTCCTTTTAAACATGCTTATTTGTGTTTATCTAAATATTTTCATTCTGAAAAACAAAATTCATGTTGAAATAATACAAGTCAAAATCATTCTAAAACCAGAATATGCATAGAAGATAAATATTTCTCTTTGTCATATAATATTTACAGTATGCTATTATTTCACTATTTTATATTTATTTTTAGTATAACTTATTATATTATTCTTTTATTTATATGTCTCTTGGTAAAGCTCATATACAATTACATGGGGGAAAACATAGATCACTTTCTGTACAGCTCATCTTAAAAGCAAATATTTAAACCACCCTGTATTGACTAAAGAAGAGTTGTAATTGCTTCTTATAAATGTCACAGATCATCATAAAACATTATGAGTATGAGTTTTTGACCATCAGTACCTAATTTTGGTGTTTCCTTACTTACAAATTTTTATTGACTTCTCTCTCTCATGTGATGGTACTGCCATTGTATTCCAATAGGGCCAGGAAGGAAGAGGACCTCCGTAATTCCTCTTGTATCTAAACCTTTAAACTTATCAGAAGCAGTTTCCAACCCTTCCCACCGGGCTTCTGCCTTTCATGGATTTAATTTTCAGAATATGTCATGAGGCATCTACTCTACATTTTTGCACATATAAAACATATTGTCATGAATGTTCTTCCTCATTAGATACCTGTGCCTCTCTAGTCAAATGTGAAGCATTATTGAAGCATTCCTAATCGGTAAAGCTTTTGATAATATTCCAGAAAAAAATTGAGTTGTGCTGTCAGATATTTTGTAGGTAACACTACTAGAGTACTCACAATAACTGTTATAAATGATATTTCATCTACTGGTCTCTATTCCATGATGAATTCTTAGAGGGCAATTATGAATACCTTTTATGCATTTTTGTGCACTCCAATATTAACTCTGACAAAGATTTCATTTCAAAGAAAAAATAATCAATGACTAAATAACCAAATAAATTGGTTAAATATTGTTGATCTTTTCTTTAAAAATGTATCTTGTGGATAATCTGCTTTGCTTCAGTAAAGTAACCATGTCTAAATGAATTTTAAGAAAATGTATACGTTAAAAATATTTTTGAGGAGACAGTCTTATTTGATAAAATGTATGTAATATGCATCTTCATCTTTTTATGTCTTTTCATATGTGTGTATAAGTGAATTTTCCCTTATACTTTAAAAATAAATGAAAATCAGATTTCATCTTACTTATCTTCCTGACAAATGGCATACTTTTTAATTTTTTTAGTTTTTGAATTAAAATTAGGTTTTCTATATAAAAAATAAGATATCCTTATTATCTGGCCTCAAGGTAGACAGTAAAAGGAAAGAGAAAGAAGCAAAGGCTTTTTCGCCCCCCTTTACCTTCTTTGACTTTGCTTTCACACCCTTCCACGGATTAACCACTTCAAGGTCAATCGTGCAGTCATTACTCCTCCTAGCAAAACTTCTAACTGAAGTCAATTAATGAATCAGCTGAGAAAGCAGTAGCTTTACTAATTCTTACAGGATTTAATCAGAAGAAAAATCTGCTTTAATTTTATTTCATTTGGTAGGGGGTCAGAATCCAAGCAAATATACCCATCTCTGGCTGGTTTCTGACTCAAATAGCTATTAACTTGAAATAATAAAATAATTAAATCAGAGACAAGTATTAACTAGAAAAATAGACAAAATAGCTTTAGTAATAGGTTTCACAATTGAACGAAAGTATCCTTCCCAAAGCTGGTTTGAAGGGAAGCAGTTCTCTTTTAAGTGTCTATTATGTACCAGCCTCTGGGCTAAACACTATAATTTTCTTTTTAAATTCTCTAATTCCTCCTGTAAGAGAAAAGGGAGAATCCTGATGAGAGGTGAAGTAGATTAAAAACAAACAAGAAAACTCAGACATTAGTAGTATGTGAAATATATCTTAAAGGAGCCTTATGTTATTTATGAACTAGTTACTAATTACATAATATGTTATGCCTTCTAGAAATCACATGTCTAAACACTGCTAATTAAATAAGTTCAAATATCATTTCCTATATATTAATTACTTAATGGTGGAATAAGCCACCCCCAAAATTGGAGGGTTAATTTACCTCACGTCCTAATGGTTAGCTCTTTATCTGAGTTAGCTGGTTGGTTTCACTGTTCTGAGTCACACTGGCTGATATTGACTGGTCTCTTTGTGCATCCACTGTCTTCTCTAGGACAGCAAAGCTATGCTTCGTTAGGATCTTTGGCTGACTGATCTTGGTGCAGAGTTTAGGGTTAGGATGAAGCCTCTCATTATCCAGCCGAGTAGCCAGACTTGTTCAAAGGGTAGGTTGGCTTGAAACCAAGAGAGTTTATGAAGGTTATTTTGAAACCTATACTCAAAATCAGAAGCATATTGCTTCTGCCACATTTGATTGTCCCAACCAAATCCCAACTAGACTGGATTCAATGGGTAGAGAAAGGAGGTGTTCTAAAATCATATGTAACAAAAAGGCACGCATACAAGGAGGAATTTGGATTTGTGACTATCTTTATAATACCCTCTTTAATGTTTTTGATAATTCCCAAGAATTATTATCTTCTATCTCTGAAATTCCACAATGCATGATAACTTGTATAATACCCTTATAAAAATGAAAAACATCATGAATCTACATTATTTTGTATTAAAATATTTTAAAGGGAAGTGTTATTTCTCATATAAGGCAAGAATGTAGCATGGATAGACTTAGTTTTATGTATCCTATCCATCACTATTGTATCCTGATACTGTGGAATCTAGCAGGCTGGAAAGAAAGACAAAGAAGAGTCAGTCCTGAAGCTCAAGCCTGAGGCAGATATGAGAAGAATTCTTTCTTTTTGGGGGGTGTCAGTATTTTTCCTTTTGATGCCTTTGAGCTTTTGACTGATTAGGTGAGGTGCACCCACATTATGAAGAGTGATCAGCTTTACTCAAAATTTAATGATTTAAATGTTAATCTCATCTATAAATACCTTGACAGCAACATCCAGACTAGTGTTTTACCAAAGATCTGGGTACTGTGACTAAGCCAAGTTGACATATAAAATTAATTGTTACTCATCATACACTGAATAGTTCCAGAGGTTCCTGAATAGTTCCAGAAGATTCCAGAGAACTTTCCAAATGTTAACATACTAATAATATTTCTAATAAGTATTATTTATAAATGAACCATAAAATGAATCAATGAAAAGGATATATAAAGCAAATAAGAATAATTTCTAAGTCTATGGAGACAGATTGATGAATAAACTATTCCCTTCTTCTTCTGTATATTATCCCCAAATAATAAGTTTGATGAAAACTGCAAGCTGAGTTCCATCTTCAATGATAATGTGAACAAAAGGGGCAGCCAAAGGCAGTGAAAGTTAAACCAGGGGGACAAAAAATGCCTAGAGAAGACATCTGCCCTGAAGATCTTTATTTTTTGTTTATTTATTAATTTTTGAGAGAGAGAGAGAGAGAGAGAGAGAGACACCCAAGCAAGTTCTGCCTTGTCAGTGTGGAGCCTGATGTGAGGCTCAACATGCGGTTTTACCTCACAAACCATGAGATCATAACATGACTCAAAATCAAGAGTCGGTTGCTTAACCGACTGAGCCACCCAGGCTCCCCAGCCCTGAAGATCTTAGGCAGAGATAGTAAAGTTCGGTTCTCGAATGCAGGTGCCACACTTAAGTAGGTTAAAAGTAACAATCCCTTATTTGGAGCCTCGGATGCACAAGTTGGGTTCAGAATTTTCTAGGACCCAGTCACTAGTGTTTAAATGGAGGGAAGATATGCCAAAAGAGGAAAAAAGTTCCAAGAAGCAATGTTGTGAGACAGGATAAAGGAAAGAGAGGAAAAATGAGAGCCAGCAAAAGAGAGATTGCATCTTTAAAAAATTTTTTTAAATGTTTTATTTATTTTTTCCCTTCTTTTTGGAATATAACACAATTTATTTTTTTAACATATGCAATTATTTTCCATCATTTACAATACAGTAGTTACAATGACACTCCAAACAGAAAAGCAAAGTAAAAAATCAAAACACCAACTTCTATTTCATGTAATTAGACTTATACAGAAATTAGGAGGTTAAGTAACAACTAGTTAATCACCTAATTTCACAGCTGTATAGCAGCTTATCTATGATACATTCAATATACATGATATAACTTATTACTTGCACATAAGCTAAAACACAGCCTGCTTAATACCTTTCCTTAAATTCCACCTCTATACTACAATATACTTGAGGTCCATGCAAAAAAGTAGCTACCTTTTATATAGGAAATAAATGATTAATTCTTTGGTGTTGTAAAAGCAACTTCATTTAAACATAACCACCCCCACCACCAAAAAAATAAGAGGAAAAAAAAAGTAAAGAAAATAATAAGGGAAAAACCCAAGACACACTTCCTAGGGGAAAAAAAACCAGCATGTAATTTCTGTCCTTGACGGAATGTATTAAATAAGCAAACACCCCTAAAAAGCAAAACAAGTACTACAATGTAAAAATATTAAAAAAAAAAAAGAAAACCCTCTTACATGCATAAATGAAAGATTGCACACAAAGAACTCACATCTTCTCAAGCTTCAATAGTAAATATTCTGCTACTATGTATTAAATACTGCATGGTTTGCCCAAGCTAAGATGAAACATCATGAATCAATAAGCATTTTGCATTTTCTTTCACTATCTACTCAAAGTCATGCCTACTGCACCTCTAAACATTTCATTAAATTCAATTATACAGCAAACACTCCCAAAATAAACTTAGATTGTATTGCGGTTTCACTTAACAGTCTATAAAATGCTGTGTTGTGACAGGTATCAACTATCCATTAGATACTGAATCAAGTTTTCTTAAGTACTACTAACTGCTTGCTTTTCTTGAAGCTAGGTCATTCTGAAAATTTCCTGTTAGACCTATGAGTGCAAACATATAGTATCTGTCCTTCTCTGCCTGACTTATTTCGCTTAGCATGACACCCTCAAGGTCCATCCACTTTCCTACAAATGGCCATATTGAGAGATTACATTTTAAGTAACATGTCAACTACTGATCTCTGTTGGCTGAGGAGTTAAAGCAAACATGCACACCCACCCACTCACATACACACATACACATAAACATACACACACAGATCTATGTGATCAGGAGATTAAATGAAAACAGGCAGAATTTGTCTAGCAAGACATTGTGTTGGCTTTTTTTTGTTTACCTTAGGTATTCAACAAATAGATTTCCAAGAAAAAATAATTACCTTATTCATTCCAAATCAAGGTAAATTATAATAATGAGATGCAACAGGAGATCTATACACAAACACCAGAGAAAACAAGGAGAAAAGATAACAATAAAATGGCAGATTATTATCACTCATTGAAAAAATCATACTACCTTTGAATAGATAAAAATTATGACCCAACATACCATTATGATGTTGGAAATAAATGAATAGGCAAAATGATTCTAGCCTGCCAATTCCACAGCTGTGTGAGACAATTTCTTGAGATCAGTCTCTCTTTCTATCTAGATATATATGGACGGATAGACAGAAAGAGAGAGAGATAGAGAGATAAATATAAGTACATATATACCTATATATACTTAAAATAATTCTCAACACATTGGGTTCGAATTTTGTTCTATTACCTATAAGGGACTTGATTAGTGGTTTTTGCTAAACAGCAACATATGAGATTTTGGTACAATATTTCCTAATTATATATATTTATGGAGTTTTATGTAATTTAAGTATAAGTAACATACAATATTATATTAATTATAAGTGTACAATAATATAATGAAGGAACAACAAAATACATTACTCTGTGCTCATCATGACAAGTGCACTTCTTCATCCCCTTTGACGATTTCACCCGTCTCCATGACCTCCCCTCCAGTAGCTCTCTGTCTGTTCTCTACAGTCAAGCATGTTTTCTTGTGTCTTTCTTGTCTCTTTATTTCTTTGTTTGTTTTGTTTCTTAAGTTTCACAAGAGTGAAATCATACGGCATGTTTATTTCTCTGACTTATTTTGTTAGCATGATACCCTCTGAATCCATCCATGTTGTTGCAAAAGGAAACAGTTCCTCTTTTCTATGGCTGAGTAATATTCTACTGTATATACACACCGTACTCTCTTTACCCATTCATCTATCACTGGACCTTTGGGTTGCTTCTATATCTTGGCTATTGTAAATAATACTATGATAAACATAAGGGTATAGATATCTTTTTGAATCAGTGTTTTCATTTCCTTTGGATAAATACCCAGCAGTGAAATTATTGGATCATAAGGTAATTCTATTCTTATTTCTTTTGAGGAACGTCCATACTGTTTCCACAGTGTCTATACCAGCATGTATTTCCACAAACATTGCAGGAGCATTCTTTTTTCTTACGGAGGCTTTTAAATTTATTTTTCTTTTGCCTCCATTTTTATTTGTGTTATTTTGTTTTATAATATACTTGTTTGTCTCTATAAATTCTTTCAGAAACAAAATGGGAATAACAAGAAGCATAGAAAAGAAAACAATGCTGTAATGGAGGCTAGAAGAGAAGGGGAAAAAAGAGAAAAAAGGAAGTTAACCTGTACATTTTTTTTCTACTCAGTTTCTGGACTTTTGTGCTAAATTGTTAATTATCAACATATGTCACCATTCACCATGATAAATTCCTAATTTTAAAAATACCAAAGTGCAAATGGAAATCAAATAACTTCTTATAAGGAACTTCTCGGTTCCTTTATATTTGGGAATGGGAGAATAGTTTCATAAGGATGACTCAAAATATTGAAGCACTAAAAGATTAATAAATTAGGGGGCATTAAAAATGTTTGGGGGTGCCATATTTATTGTGTTTTCAAATTATATCACAGGTAAAAGCCTAATAGACATAGTGTAAAGAGTGCTCTAAAAGTTTATTAAAAAGAATAAAAAACTCAGAACAAATTAGGACAGTTCACAGGAAAAGAAATTAATGGATTACATGTCTATTAAACTTATGAAAAATTGTCAATCTCATTCATGTAAATTTAAAATGTTATTTAAATTAAACTGAGATCTCATTTTTGGTTTCATTTTATAAACTAAGGATTTGCAAAAATCCTAAAGTTTGACAACATATGCCATTTTTGAGACTGTGAGGATTCATGCCTTCCCAGGCTTGAGGCAATGCAAATTGGTGCAGTTATAATGAAGACAAAAATAGCAATATCTAACAAAACTACTTATGAACTAAAACTTTGACTCACCAGTTTTCTTCTATGACTCCATCTTAATTAAGCACCAGCAGTATGTAAAGTGACATGTACACAAAAAGATTATTTTTAATTGTAAATGACCAGAAACACCTGAAACGTACTAATACTGGTTGGTTGAAAAAACTGAAATACACAATGAAATAGTAATGCAGTCATTGAAACACTTACACTTACAAAGGGTAATAATTTATATGATTTTTCTATATATTAGAAACTAATCTCATTATAAAAATTGCCACTCCAAGAGTGTGTATGCCACTTTTTTTTTCTGCACTATTTTTAGATAAATTACATCCATGTAATGGAAGCTTTTGTGTGAAGGACCTAGAACTTGGGAAAGTGAAAAGTAAAAAGGTAAGTTCCCCTTGGTGGAAAGGTAAAAGTCATTCCTAGAGGAGACAAAGGTAAATAATTTCTAAGTGATCATTTCATCCAAAAGCTTGGGGAGTTGGGGTACAGACAATCATATATTGAATTCTAGAGAATCTGTAAAAAATAAAATAACCACTAGCAAATTAAATTGTACTGGGCACATAGTATATTCATTGTCTTTATTGAAATCACTAAAATCTTTCACTGTATTTTCATAACAATATTTATTCCCAAATTGCATTTGTGGAGAAGTAAAATTGATATGAAATCAAAGCCTACTCTGGTCATGACTGACAGTGGCTTAGCATACTACTTGCTTTCGCATTTAAGGCTACATTTTGAACTGTTTTATTTGTTGGGGGAAATCGTGAAATCAATAGGAATACTGTCAAAGTCTATAAATGGCTTACTGTGAATGATGAGAATGGAGTTAGAATTTCTTTCTTTATACAACATCAAAAAAAAAAAAAAAAGAAAAGAAAAGAAACAAACCAAACAAGCATCTATAGATCCAGTATTTAAAACATCGGTGTTGAAAAATAGAAAACTAATTCCAACATGCCTTTATGTCATCAGGAATGAAATATATTTATTTTGGACATGTTTTGCATTCTAATCCACATTACTCTTAGGAGATCTATAGAAATCATTTAAGAAGATATGTCAGATTTTTTACTGGAATTGTAAAACAGTGAAGATAAAAAGCTTTGGATGGAGCACCTAAATTGTTTGGAAGTCAACTATGGTCTCCCTCTTGGCAGAGTGTTTGTGTGGAATGTTTTAAGTTTTCCAAAAATTGACTGAGATAGTATATTCATAGATAACCTCTCGTGTATCCTTACAGCCATGTTCAGTACTGAGTGTTTAAACTACTGGGTTATATTTGTATATTTATATTATGGTACATTGTTGATAGTTGTTTTGATGGTTAGTTTTGTGTGACAATTTGCTTGAGCTAAGGATTGCCCAAATAGCAGGTAAAACATTATTTTGGGGTATGTCTATCTCCAGAATAGAAGAGAGAAAGGGATTAAGATAAAAGAAAAGCTTACATTGACTATATTTAGGCTTCAGGATTATATATGCATTTATTTGAACTAAACATTCACTTAAGAATTCATTCAATGATACTATTTTTATGTGTATTATGTACCCAATTCTTCTTTAAGTTCTGGAGGTACAAGAAAAAAAGTGTGCTTACTTTAGTGCAGTTTATAATGAATTCATGAAAATATTGTATCACCAAAAACTTTTGGGGTCTGTTTTGCTTCCCAGAATATTAAAAAATATATATTTCTATCACTAAAAGAAAGCATTTAGCCGATAGTAATTTCACTACCACTTTTCTAACCAGCTATTAGGGGAAAGTGAGCTCAGTGCTTTTTATGTCACATGTTTGGAGAACAATGACTCCTAAGTAGCCTGTCTGCTACAGGGAAGGTAGAATTATTTCAGCCTTGATATATTACTAAATAGATGGCTCAGAGTAGGCTCAGCTCCACGTGACCAGGTCTTGTGTAGGTTAAAGGCAAGTACAATGCTTTTGCGGTTTTTGTGGGGGTAAATCCTCAGTAGTAAAATTAATGGATCTGTGGTATTTCTATTTTTAATTTTTCGAGGAACGTCCATACCATTTTTCACAGTGGCTGTACCAATACACAATCTCATCAACAGTACATAAGGGTTCTCTTCTTCCCCCATTCTTGCCAACACTTCCTATTTCTTGTCTTTTTGATACTAGCCATTCTCACTGGTGGTTTTGATTTGTCTTTCCCCGATGATTAGTGACATTGAGCATTCTTTCATGTGTCTGTTGGCCATCTGTAAGTTTTCTTTGGAAAAATATCTAGACAGCTCCTTTCCCAGTTTTTTAAATTGGTTTGTTTGATGTTGAGTTGTAAAAGTTGTTTATATATTCTGGACATTTACCCCTTAATCATTTGCAAATATTTTCTCCCATTCACTAGGTTGCTCTATGGTTTTTTTATGGTCTCCTTTAGTGTGCAAAAGCTTTATATGTTGGTGTAGTCAATAGTTTACTTTTGTTTTTGTTGCTTTTGTTGGATATTTACCTCTCAAAGAAAATTAAAACACTAATTTGAAAAGATACATGTACTCCTATATTTACAGTAGCATTATTTACAATAGCTAAGATATGGAAGCAACCCAAGTGTCCATTCATAAATGAATGGATATGTACACACACATATATGCACCCACAATGGAATACTATATATACTCATATGTACATACATACACACATATACACATATATAAACACACAATAGAATATATATATATGTGTATATATATATATATATATTATACAGAGACATACACGTATACACACATACATACAATGGAATATTGCTCAGTCATAATAAAGAATGAGATCACTTCATTTGTGACATCAACTGACCTAAAGAATTATGCTAAGTGAAATGAGTCATGCAGAGAAAGTTAAATACCATATAATTTCACTTATAAGTGGAATCTAAAAAACAAACAAACAAACAAGCTTCTGTATGCAGAAGAAACTGGTGGTTGCCAGAGAGAAGATTAGTATAAGGATAGCAAAATAGAACAAAAGGATTAAGAGATACAAACTTTTAGTTATAAAAAATAAGTCATGGAGGAGTGTCTGGGTAGGTCAGTCGGTTGAGCATCTGACTTCGGTTTAGGTCGTGATCTCACAGTTCATGGGTTCATGCCCCACATCAAACTTTGCTTTGACAGCAAGGAACCTGCTTTAGATTCTCTGTCTCCCTTTCTGCCCCTCCTCAACTCATTCTCTCTCAAAAATAAATAAACATTAAAAATTTTAAAAAAATAAGTACAGGAGATGAAAAACACAGCATAGGTATGTGACAGATGGTTACAACTCTTACTGTGGGGAGCATTGAGTCATGTATAAAACTGTTGGGTCAATATATTGTACACCTGAAACTAATGTAACATTGTACTTTAATTACACTTCAATAAAAAAAGACAAGTACACTGTAATTTTAAGGGGGTGTCTTTTGTCACATTTACTGTCATTTAGTCCATGTGGAAGATTGCCATGAACCTGAGTGTTCTGTCCCGAGAGCAGGGATTAGAAGACTGAATTGTTCACTATATCTGTTCACTATAAGCATTTACTATGTTATACTGCATAGTCTGAAGAATCTTCTCTAATTTGAAGTATCTTTTAAAGGCGAATGGAAATTTTAATAAGCTAGTCCAAAGGTCTTTTGAAACAGTTTATCTCAAAGGGCAGGAAGATGACATTGAAGGAAGTAAATTCTGTTTTGTAACAGAGAATTGACCCATGTGTTAAGCAAGAGATTATCAATGATAAAAAGTAAAGGAAAACAGCCTCTCTAGGGCCTGGTAATAGAAATAGAAATTCATTGATGTGATTGAAAAGTAAGCAGTAGCCCCTTAACTTGCAGGGGGTCCAGTGTGATAAAGGGGAGGACAAAATAAAAGTAGAGGCAAGGGTGTTTCTGGCTACCCAGATGATTTGCATTAATGGAAATGTTCATCACAAAACTTAGAAACATTTTATTCTCATTCTTCAAAATTAGCAATTGGCTCACATATTCAATGTAAGATATTACAATATTAGTGATGAAATTTCTCAAAACGCAACAGTTTTAATGAAGAAACTAATCACTGAACATATTGTGTTATAAAATTCATGGATAGAAAGTGACATTGAATTTTTCCTTATTAAAGAAGAAATTATCTTGTAATTGACAAAATGACTTTTTAGGGATTTTAATATATGTTAGATAGTGAAATTACCAAACTTCAGCTTCAACTCATTATGAATTTATTCTTTGATCAAATATATGGTTTGTTCAAATATTGCTACTGCCAAAGTGCAATCATCTATGGATTGTTTTTAACTTAGTGAAAGTCTGAAGTAATTTAAAACTGAAAGTTTAAGGTTAACAATAAAAGCAAAACTAATTAACAACTTGTTTTTCTTAGTTTAGAACAAAATTTCTTTATGGAAGCATACTTATGAAAATTAGATTTCTATATAGTGAAGCTTTAAAAATTAATTTCACTTCAATGTCAGGAGAAAAAGAAGTCTCAAATGAAAAGACTCATTCTTCAATATTCTCTTGTTTTCTTAAATAAGTTCATAATTTGACATTTTCATAACTCTGATTTTAATATCATTTTTACAAATGCATTTTTAGATGTGATTTTATTACAGTTTTTTTTAAAATGAAGTTTGTTCAGCGACAGTTTATTCAGAAATAAATATGACTGCTTAATTTTAATAGATATTATATTAAAATTAATAACAATTTGTGTAAGTTATTATATTGAATCTCTAAATTGATGTCTTTTTGTCATTTCTTGCCATTTGTTATTGAATCTTTTTTTTAATACCTAGGAAAATTTCCCACTAAAATGTGAAACTATGTGATAAGCATCTTATGTATTTATATTTAATAAATAGTGGTTTGGATTTGACTTTTATATCTTAATAAAATATATGAATAGGTAAGGTATATAATTCCTTGTTTTAAACAACAAATCCATTTTTAAGTAAACGTATCATTGCTTTGTTGAATTACAAGGAATTGAATGCATCAATTTGTCCTGATATACAAAAGACAAGTTTTGCTTCCTTCTTCAAATACCTTTGACAGCCATGGAATTCTTTTGAAAGGAAATACTTTTACCTACAATCTGCTGTTGAAGAAATAGCTTAGTAGTTCTATATGTCTAAGTGATTGTATCGGTTACTATGTAAATCATCTCTGTTGTTACAGTTGAGGGGATTATAAAATGGATATCAGCCAATAAGAAACCAGAAAAAAAATAAATCTTACCTAAGAATATTAGTAAATATTTGGGCCAAATCATATTCTTTACTGTGAGTGAAGAGACTGACACCACAGTATATACATACAGAAAAGGCAATGCACAAGTGTCATAGTCGATGCAAGTCATGAACACAACTCCATGTCATCCAAAGCCATAAATAATAAGCCGATATAAGAAAGTAAAATAGAATCAAGGATGAAGTTGTGTGTGGTCAGATTATAGGACAAAGATGGAGAGGATCTAAGATATCAGGAGTGAGATCTAAGAACTCCAGCTGTTTAGACACCAGTGAGATGATCTGTTGTATGTAGCATGTTGGAAACATGCATGTTTGGGGAAAATTTTTTTTCAAGAACTAAAAAACATATTTTAGAAATATGGCAGAAATCATTGTTGCACTATATGCAAACTAACTTGGATGTAAATTAAGACATAAACTATTTTTTTAAAAAAGAAAAAAAAGATTCAAATCTAATGTATTATATCAGATAGTCTTTATGGAGTATGGATAAATGAGAAAGCTAGATTGTATTTCTAATTACTGACATAATTTTATTAAGTACTGAGTGTGTTCTATATGTTTGGCATTGACACTTTATTTTATTATTATTATTATTTCTAAGTTAATTTAGATAGACTATAAGCAGAGGAGAGGGGTAGAGGAGAGAGGGAAAATTCTAAGTACACTCAATGCAGAGCCCAATGCGGGGCTCTGTGCCATGACCCTGGGGTCAAGACTTAAGCCAAAATTAAGATTTGGATGCTCAACTGACATAGTTACCCGGGTGCCCTAACCCGACATTGACATTTTAAATCTAAATAAAGTGAATTTCTAAATAACCATGCTTGAAATTAAAAAAAAAAAAGAGTCTTTACATTCATGTGATTTATTAGATTAATTTAGCAGAGTAGATCTCAATATTTGGTGTATATGAGACAAACTGAGGAATTTTTTATACTAGATTATGGCCATGACTAACTTATTTCCCTTATTAATGTTCTCCAGCTCCATCCATGTTGTCACCAATGGCAGAGTTTCCTTTTTCTTTTAAGGCTGAAGATATGCCATTGTATCCATATTTTACATTTTCTTCATTTGTCATTTGGGCATTTGGGTTGTTTTAATTACTCAACTATAGTAAATAATGTAAATAATGAGCATGAACGTGTAGATAAATCCTTGAAATCCTAATTTAAATTCTTTTGGATATATACCTATTTTTCCCATGTATTTGAAATACCTAAGATAATAAAACACATGGAAGTAGAGAACATTCTACAAATGGTTGCCAGGTTTTGGGGGTTGGGGGAAATGGAGAGTTGTTTCATGGGTATAAAGTTTCAGTTATGCTAGATAAATGTAGTCTAGAGACCTACTGCATGTCAATACTTTGCAATATGATATCACAATATGATTCAAAATTTGTTAAGAAGGTAGATCTTACATTAAGAGTTCATACCCAAAAACTAAAGAAACAAAAAGGCAAAGGGCACAGATTTTGGAAGGTTTTGGATATGTCTATAATTTTGATTACGCTTATGGAATCATGGGTGTTTGCAAATGTCCATATTCATCAAATTGCTCACATTAAATAAGTACAATTCTTTACATATAAATTATACCTTAATAAAGCTCTTAAAAGTAAAATATGGCTGTACTTTACCCAAGACTACCGTACCTCAGTCTAAAGATGTAAACCAAAGGTCTTTTTGTTTAAACTACAATAGTAAAACATATCCATTGACAACCTAAATGAATGATGATATCATTAATCTTTTTTAATGGATTAAATAAGTAAACTGTTAAAGTATATTTGTTGATAAACATAGAAATTAAAACTTGTATTTATGAATATGGCATAATGTGAGTTAAATTCCTTTAATATCAGTAACAGCATGTTGAGATATAACTTAATTCTTCTCAAGCATTATTTAAAATCAAAAGACTAGGGTTCTGTGGGCCAACAGAATATGCAGTTGACATTCTATAAAATGCTATAAAATAAATTACGTGTGTTACTTGGTAGATAAAATAGGCATTATAACATTCTTTCAGACACTTCTTCATTAAAAATCAAATAAAATCATGGAGCAATTGGGGTGCCTGGGTCATTTGAACATCTGACTCTTGATTTTGGTTCAAGTCATGATCCAAGTGTTGTGGGATTGAGCCATGAGTGGGGCTCTGCACTGAGCATAGACCCTGTGTAAGATTCTCTCTCTCTTCCTTTGCTCTTCTTCCTTGCCCCTCACTTTCCCTTTCTCTCTCTCTAAAAGCAAACAAACAAACAAAAAACACTTCCATTTTGATGACATTGTAAGTCAGTAGGTTATAAGACTTAAAACTCAGGTCAGACAATCTACTATGTTTATAATTTCATTGTATGCTTTTCTCCTATAACCAGTTAACTTCTCAAGGACATACAATGCAGTTTATCACTCCCTCATTTTGGAAAGACATTTTTCTTTTTTCAATAATCTCTTGATTTTTATTTTATATCACTGTCCATTTGTGTATAGATTCATTTGCTTGTTTTTACTCTTCTCCTAAGATATTTGAGGCTTATAAACTCTTCTCAATCTGTGCCCTTTTCCAGGATGATTTCATTTTTAAAATTTTAAATATCATACATGTATAGCATGCACATACGAATACACACACACACACGAGTGCGCATGTACGAATATTAGATCTCCTGATCATATCTCAAAGTAAAGTCATAGGAGTCAAATCCTTCATTCTCTCTCATTCTTGGTATCCAGTCTATCATAATGTGACTTCTTCCGTCTTCAGAAGATGACTCAAATTAGCTTATTACTCCTTTTCATTCCTATGACTGTCAACAGAATTTCCAAAATTATATACTCTGAAACACTTAATATTCCATGCTCCATGAATAAAAAAAAGAATTGCAAATAAATAATTTTGTGGGGATGCATTCTAATTTGGAGTTACACTGAGCACATTAGTATATTAATCATTCTGAAAAGGAAGTGCACATTTATAAAAGTATCCCAATGACTTAATCACTATTTTTATCAAATAATTATTTTATTATACAAAAAATATGATATATTTTAAAGCTGTTGTCCTTGAAACTGTTTGAACAATGCAATGTTATCAAAAATTACAAGGTATTCTTATAAATTCTAAGGAGTGATAGCCTTTGTAGACAGCAAGATAGAATTGAAGGATTCTGTTTATGTTTTCATGAATCATAAGTAACATCAATGCCTAAAAAATATGTTTCAACCGACTCTATATATCCCTCACAAATAAAAATATTTATTGAAGCTCTGTATTTACTAATCTATTAGAAATTATACATATGGAAGAAATAGTGTCTCATTCTGAAGTTTGTCAAAAATATTAAACACAACCAGTTCTAGATGGTTTAGATTTAACCAATTCTGGATGGTTTAGGTTTGACCCCTTGGAAATGAAAAAACTGGAGATAAGTAACTTACTGTGATTTCAATGCAGTACCATGATTTTTTGGCCACAGATATGAGCCTGGTGGTAGATAGTGGTTGGCAACATGGATTTGGAAACTTACAGAGTTTTCTGAATTTCTGTCTCTTATAATTTGATGAATTTTTTAAATTTTTTAAATTAATTTTTTTAAATTTATTTTTGAGAGAGAGAGAGAGAGAGAGAGAGAGAGAGAGAGAGACAGCATGAGCAGGGCAGGATCAGAGAGAGGAAGCACAGAATCTGAAGCAGGCTCCAGGCTCTGAACTAGCTGTCAGCACAGAGCCTGATGCAGGGCTCCGACCCACGAACGGTAAGATCATGACCTGAGCTTAAGCCGGACATTTAATCAACTGAGCCACCCAGGTGCTCCTAATTTGATGAATTTATGATCTCATGTAAATTATGCAGCTTCTCTGTGCCTTAATTTCATTATTTACTAAATGGGAATTTTAATAGAACATTTCCTAGAATTGTGAAAGTTGAGTGAGATAACTTACCAAGTGTTCTTGGAATAGCACCTAGTACATAGTAAACACTCAACAAATACTGCATTTTGATGATGAAGGTTAATTTGAAAAGGTATACTTTAATAAAAAATTCTTATTTCCAATATTTATTGAAATTAGACTGGAGATTATCATTTTACACATTGACATAGTGAACACTATTACTTGTCATGAATAAACTGGGAAATGTATTCCAAATAAAGTTCTTAATTACAATTGACACTTCTGGGCACAGAGTCAGAGTAACAGCCATCTGCTTTAAAAGTGGCACCAGCCATCTAAGAGCTCAATGCAAGACTGTAAGGCAGTTACCAATCTGCTTTAATTCAATGTTAGGCTAAATAAGATGAGAACTTAAAACTCTTCATCATATCTTTCTGTAGAAATGATATAGTACTGGATGCATGCCCTTTGTTATATGATAATGTCTTCATCATAAAAAAAAAAAATTTATAGGGGCACCCGGATGGCTCAGTTGGTTGGGCATCCGACTTCAGCTCAGGTCATGATGTCATGGGATTGTGAATTCAAGGCTTGCCTTGGGCTTTGTGCCCACAGCTCAGAGCCTGAAGCCTGTTTCAGATTCTGTGGCTCCCCTCTGTCTGCCCTTCCCCTACTCACGCTTTGCCTCGCTGTCTCTCAAAAATAAACATTAAACTGGAGCGTCTGGGTGGCTCAGTCGGTTAAGCGTCTGACTGGCTCAGGTCATGATCTCGCGGTTAGTGGGTTTGAGCCTCGTGTCGAACTCTGTGCTGACAGCTAGCTCAGAGCCTGGAGCCCTTCGTCTTCACATTCTGTGTCTCCCTCTCTCTCTGACCCTCCCCTGTTTGCACTGTCTCTCTCTGTCTCTCAAAAATAAATTAAAAATATTAAAAAAATAAACATTAAAAAATTAAAAAATAATAAGACAAATCCAAATTATATACAGGAAACATCTGATATATATAAAATTAAAATAAGTAAAATATTCCTTTCTTTTTTATAAAACTAAATACCACTGCTAAAATTGTTGGGATTCTTAAGCTTGGAACAAAAATGTAGTTTGAGTTGGTAAGCTGACCAAAGATTTCAAATTTAGAAAAAAAAAAGTTTTAAACCATCTTAATTCTTCCTGGTGGCTTCTATTTTGTATCTCTTGATAATCAAGTCACATGGATTCATTATCTTTATTATTTTTTTCTGAAAAAATATTATACAATGCTTTTAACTAATTATACATCCTGAGGGTTTGGGGTTTTGTTTGTTTTGTAGTACCATGATACCAGAATCAAAATACTGCTGCCTTTACATTGTGTGTAAGGCTTAGTGCAATGATATCCTGGAGGACTTCCTTGGGACTCCTTTTCTACTTGCCAATGCATAAAAGAGTGGTTATTAATGGATCAATATTGTTACTAGTCCATGTTTGGTTCTCAGATCTTCTAACAGCGTATGATTACAATAAGTTGTCAACAACATAAAATATCTATATTGTAAACTGGATGATATATAGCATTAGTCAGCGATTTTTACACTTTTGTTTAGAAATCAGTTATTTCCAATTTGAAACCAAAAACATATCATTGGGTTAAATGGACTAAAACAGGCAGATACAGAGGTACAAAAAAATCGGAAGTTTATTTTCTCCCAACTGTTTAAATAACCACAAGTGTAGTCCATATGATAGACACCTGTAAGTATTTAGGGTCTCACATGTTTGCATACCTTGTAGACACTTTTGGAGTTGTTTACAGATAGAAATTTGAGAACCCAATGTTTATCAGGTCTTGACTGAGGGCAAGCGATCTGACCTGAATAAGATTTAAGAGCTGCATAGGGATTTGATCTTGACTAACCATACATTTAGATGCAGGTAATATTACTAGTAAATGGATGGTACAGCAAACAAGCCTGATAATTTCCAAAAATATCCCAGGAAAAGAAGCCACAACAAATAATAGGAAGCCCTTCTTTTCTAGAAACAAATGCATTATGGAGCTTTGCAATTCAAAATGGCATTAATTCAGAAGAGCGGTAGCTTCAGCTCACCGGAAAGCATTTTGGAAATTCACAATCTCAAGCCTCACACCTGTCTTATTGAACCCAAATTTTAATTTTAGTAAGATCCTTTGGTAACTCATTAGCATTTAAGATATACTAAAATAAAAGAAACAGAAGAGCTACGTCTGCGTTCTACTGTTGATCTGAAAAATATGTGGTCTTAGAAGGTGATTTCTGCAGAGAAATAAACCCAACAATTAAATTTGTGCTTTCTTGGTTTTTGCCTATTTGTTTCTTTGTTTGGTGGCAACATATGTAATTTCTTAAACTTTAACATTGATTAATGTAACTACATTGGCAAATATTTAATCCATATTTATCTTCAGGCAGAAAAATAAAATGCATCTATCAGTAAAAGGACAATCTATCAATATTTATAAGACCTGGAGGAAAAACCACAAAGCTACTACTCCATTCATATTAGCTTTTTCATTTGATTACTCAATTGACTACATAGTAAAAATCTACTAATTTTAAATCTGGCAAATTTCAGTTATACTCATGCAGCATTCATAGGCAGATCAAAAAGGTAGTAGACTGGCTATAGTTTGGAAGCAGAGGCCTAGAAATGGTAACAGATTGCACTTTTGGAGGTTTTAGGCTTTCAGCCACATATTCCACTCACGGACAGATTAACTTCCTAGAAAATTCTATCTTGTTACAAAATGCCATTAACTCCTGATAGTCATAAACACATTAAATAACAACCATCATGTTGCTTTGACAGCTCTAAAGAATTTGCATGCAGTTTTAATGATGGAGAACTCACTCATCATAATTTCTGAGTGTCGAATTGATCCTTGGAAGAGAGGTTGATAATTTGATTGTTCTATAATGTGCTACTGCATAATTTCAGAAAGAGAAATCATTTCATGAAGAAACTAATTACATGCAAATGAGTCTCTTCACAAGATGTTAATAAAATTAGAAATACTTTTCAAAAAATGAAGAAAAAATAGTATAAACTAAAAAGCCTCTAAGAAGTAGATGATTAAAAAGTACCAAGAAGATATCACCCTGAAAGTTCAGGAAGAAATCTGTGTCGAGGAGAGGAAATTTGTGTTGTTTAATTTTTTACTGTATCAAGAATATCCTTCTGTCCTTTATTTAACCTTCTAAAACTTAAATGACATATCAATTGTAAAAATTCCAGTTTATAGTGGAGTTAAAGTGGTTTTCATGGAAAGCATATTACAAAAATCTCTCCAAGGAGAAAAATTCATATCTTCCTTCTAAAAATAAAATCAGCACATACTCATCTTACAATGCATGTTTCTATCATGTTAAAAACTATCATCACAGAGGCGCCTGGGTGGCTCAATAGGTTGAGCCACAGACTTCAGCTCAGGTCATGATCTCACGGTTCGTGGGTTCAAGTCCCGTGTTGGGCTCTGTGCTGCCGGCTCAGAGCCTGAAGCCTGCTTTGGATTCTGTGTCTCCCTCTCTCTCCACCCTTCCTTTACTCATGCTCTGTTTCTTTCTGTCTCGATAATAAATAAACATAAAAAAACTTTAAAAAGTATCATAACAAATAATAAATTTTAGAATTTTATACCACTTCTAAAAAGTGCATAAGTTTGGAATAATTTAACTGTAATGAAATGATATTTTATCCTAATTATCGTTGCTTTCTCTTTTTGTATGTGTGTGTGACCTATTTTCTTCCTTCTCTTTCTGAATTACTTCACTGTTACTTTGAATAGAATAGAACTGAGCTGGAGGTAATCTAGGTTTACAGTTTTCTAAGTTATGTTGTCCTGATATTTATCTTAGACATCAAAATACTGTCATGTGAATGTGCAAAGATGTGGTGCAAATCAAAGCAGGCCAAAAAAGGATGTGTTTGGGAATCTTTATTCTGCAATTAAAAGCATATATATTTTTGTTAATTAATTAATTTCTCTTATTCTTAGTTTTCTCATTAGCAAAACAGGGCTCATACTATACAATGATTTTGCTCTCATTGGATTCCCATTTTCGTTTCCCATTTATTTTCACAAATTCTGTGCTTTCTTGATTTTCTGTACTCACATGCTGATTTTTTTCTCTTTTTCCTTTAAAAAAATAAAGACATTAACTCTTTAGAAATATTTTAGGGGCAAATCCCGCCCCCCTAAAATGCCTAATTTATAGAAAATGTCCAGTAATTATCACTTAAAATTAACTAGACTCAGTGTAAGGCCAATTTTTTCTTAGCTTCTTCCTTCTTTTCCAGATTTAGATGCCCATATCTTTTTATTTTTTTGGAACTAATTTTATGTCCACTCCCCCATACACCCACAACTTTCTTTTGTCTATCAGTGTATTTTAAAGTTTAGTTTCTGAAGCATGTTTATATGATGATATCAGTGATACAATATAAATGGACAGAACATGAAGCCAGAAAACAGAATTTTGCAGGTTTAAAAAATAGTAGAAGTGGTCTGGTTAAACAAAAGTTGACAAGTTGGCCTCAACTAAATGTGGAGAATTCATTTACTGAAATAGAATAAATTTTATGCAGGTACATATACAAGTATTTGATGGTGGACAGAAGAAATGGTTTTATTTCAACAATTGATTTGCTCAATGAAATATAATTTAGTAACTTCAACTAAGATTGAGGAGTGTTGGGAGATTGAGGAGAAAAAGATAAGAAAATAAAATTACTGAGAAGGTTACTACTATTTTGGGACACTTTGCTGCAGGATAGGAGTGAACAGAGTGTTTGAATTAATAAAGTTTGGAGTTTTCCAGATGACCTCACTGAGAAAGAAAAAGGAAAGGTAATTAAGTTTGTAAGCTGGTAAGCATTTTCTCTTATCAATAAAATGGTCTAAGCATGGCAGAGAAAGATGTTACAGAATTGACAGATAATGTAAAAACTCAATGAATCAAAAGATGTTTGGAGTGGAGGTCCTAAAACAAACATCACGGAAAAACTCAGGATGTTCGTCGAAGAGTGGATAGTTTGAACTATTGTGAAGGAGATGCGGTGTGTTCTTTTTCTAAGTTTACTTACTTATTTTGAATGAGAGAGAGAGAGTGTGAGCAGTGGAGGGGCAGAGGTAAAGAAAAAGAGAATGCCAAGCTGGCTCCATGCAGCACAGAGCCCAACAGGGACCTCCATCACATGAAACATGAGATCAGGGCGTTAGCATAAATCAAGAGTTGGGTGTTCAACTGACTGATCCAGCCAACCTCCCCAATGTGGTTTTGATAATATAAATTCTAGTTAAATCTGTTAACATTTGGTGCCTTAAAAATACTTCATTGGTTTCCTGTTAGGATTCATATACAAACCACACTACTTATCATTGTCTACAACTTTCTATTTAGTCTCACATATACTAAATTTCCAATCCTATTCAAAAGGAGAAAGAGATTATTCTACAGGCTTTTCCTATGAAATCCTACCTCTGTGTTACATTATAGCAACTCTCAGCTTTAAGATTAAATGTGTCCAAACTGCAGTCATTAACCAGACAAACAGAGAGCAGGTCCTGTGTGCAATCTGTGTCCTATTTTTACCTTAAAATACCATAATTACCTAGCATTCAAATTCTTTCTCTTACATGTCTTTGTGCTTTGGTTATTGTTTTACTCTTATAAATAAGATATATTTGTTCTTCACTCAAGAGATACAATTAAATAGTTGACAAGGCTACTGTTGATGATATTTTTTTAATTTAATAGATCACCAACTTGCCCTCTTAGGTTTTGTAGCCTTCTCTCAAATAAGATAGATATTTTAGGGACATTTCAGACAATCTAAATAGTTCCATCGCACTTACCTAACATGCAACCGAGCTAGGATTTCATTTGACCATTAGCATACCTTATTTCTATATTTTGATGTGCCCTGAGGAAAATAAAAGAAAAAATAGACCTTCAAGCCACTTTTAATAGTGTGGAGAATTTTTCATGAAGACTGTGATTGAATTTTTCTAGTCCATTTGCAACCTGGACAGATACAATATTGTAATCTGATTGATTTAGCAAATTTAAGAAAAGTCATCCACACATTTATCAGACAGATAATAATGTAAGCCATGTCCACATAAAGAAATTAAGCAATGCTTACTTATATTGGAAGTATAGTACAATTTCACCTTTACTTCAAAGAAGATAATAGGGAAGAACCAAAAACATTGGTTAACTATTCCATTCTTTTACACCTTGCATGGTATCTAATTTTGTTAGGAAATACCTAAGTTGATATAAAAACAATAGAAAACTAAATTTTTGAGTATTTATTTATATTTTTATTAAGTCATTTTTAAATGTTTGTCTATTTCAGAGAAAGAGAGAGAGAGAGAGAGAGAGAGAGAGAGAGAGAGAGAGAAAGGAGTGGGGGAGGGGCAGAAAGAGAGGAAGACACAGAATCCAAATCAGACTCCAGGCTCCAACCAGTCAACACAAAGCCCGATGCGAGACTCAAACCCATGAACCACTGTATCCTGACCTAAGCTGAAATCTGACATTTAGCCAACTGAGCCACCCAGGCACCCCTATGAATAATCCATTTTTACTATTCAAATATGTTATTATTTATTTATTTATTTATAAATGTTTATTTATTTTTAATAGAGAGTGCAAACAGGGGAGTGGAAGAGAGAGGAGACAGAGGATCTGAAACAGACTCTGCGCTATCACCAGAGAGCCTGACATGGAGCTTGATCTCACAAACTGTGAGATCATGACTTGAGGTGAAATCCAGAGTCAGATACTTAACCAACAGAGACACCCAGGAGCCCCCAAAGTTTTTTTCACAAAACCAAAAAGTATCCTAGTGAATATGTCAGATATCCCTGTATTTTATGTATGTTCTTAAAGTCACTACATACTTAAATAGCATATAGCCGTAAGAAAATTTGACTATAAAAGATATAAAGCATTTCAATTGCAGAAAAAAAATCTAGATTCACAAAAATATAAGTAAGCAAAAAGGGCATCACATTGTAGGTAACAAATCAGATGGACAAATTATGTTCCATGAGTCCAGGACTCTACCAGTCTTCATTTCTGCTACCATGTGTTTCCAGGCCTTTTTTGCATTTAAATATTTTTCATTTAAATCCCTTCTTCACTAAATTGACAGATCCTCTATTTTATTTGTTTTATATTTCATCTGGCTCACCACTATATCTATAGAGACTAGTCAAAAGCATGGTACCAATATTTGGTCCATCAATGTGTATGGAAGACATCAATTCAGAGTGACAGTTGGGAAGTTAGAATAAATTTCAGAAGCACAATAGTTTATGTGTTTCAAAAAGAAAGGGTGGAAAAGCTAAGATGGCAGAGTGGTAGGAAGATCCCAGGCTTGCCTCATCCCAAACACTGCTAGGTAAATATCAAATTATTCTGAATAGTCACAGAATTGATCTGAGGACTTAAAGAACAAACTGCACAACTATAGGTGTAGAAGGTAGGAGTGGCAGAGATATGGTTCGGGGGAGAAACTGATCACGGGTGCTGTAAGGGGAGGGAGCCATGGCCATGAAGAAAGGGAGCGAGAGAAGCGCATACAGGGGATTACACGAGGAAAACATCCTCAAAGCCACTGACTGGGAAAACGAGAGAGCCTGATTTTCATGAGTACTTAATGTCATACATGAGTTTAGCTTCAGTCCTTCCATCTTGACCCAGAGTTTACCTTCTGGGTCTACACTTGGAGGGCTACATGACTATCCTTAGGTGCAAAGGAAAAACAAACAAACAAGAGGTCAAGGGTTAATGTCCTGTGCTACTGGTTGTTTATGATACAGTTTGCATACTTTGTCCTTGAGATAATGGCTCTTCCCTTGAAACTCCCCTACAACCCTAAACCATGCCTTCAAAATAACAAATGTTGTCCTACACACCAGGATAAGGGCTGCTCTCTTTATCACTTTGTAGCCTTTTTACAATAATTGCTCAGTTCTGTCTCTGTACTGCTTGCTTGCCTGCTTGCTAATTATAAAAAGCCCTGAGTCCTTGGGCTGGGGGCCGCACATATAGAGTTCTGTGTTAACACTGTGCAGTCCTGGCCAGTAATAAAGACTCCTTTAATTTGGCATCAGTGGTCTCGGTTGGTCTCTGTGTCTCTCCGCATAACACTTACAACCAGGGGACTCAAATGCTGGAGTTTCAGGGGTCCACAGAGTGGCCAGTGTGAGGCCCTGAATGTACTGCAGTGCAGTTGAGGAAAAGATGTTCAGATGGCCCAGATACCATGGGCCAGATGGCAGGATCTGAGCATCCACTGGGATGCAGTGGGAAAAATGGTTTCACCTTCTTGAAGCACATCTGGGAGAGGTGGCAATACCTCTTTAAAGACAAAAGAGCTACAGGGCACAGTTTCCTTTCCTGACCCATCAGCATAGGTGCAGAGACACCTGCTAAGGGTGGAAAACCTGGACACTGGCTCCTTGTTGCACTTAATTCCAAATTCCATGCTCTTGTGCTCTGGTGTGACTGCCCTTCTGGGACAAACCTGCAGCAGTCCCAATGTGCAAAACCCTCCCCCAGAGAACCAGTGCAGGTCCTGCCACACCAGGTCCCTAAGGTTTGGGGTTTTAAAACTCAGCCAATCTGCCTGGGATAGAACACAAGACACAGACAGGGTAAGGCAGCAAGTTGAGGGATGACTGGGGTACCAGAAAGGAGATAGTTTGCTCTTCTGAGAAGGCTTCCTAGACAACATCAGGAGTGAACTACTCTCTCTGAGAATGAGGGAGGGGGCTGGTGCCATTTTTCTCCCCAGCTCTTCAGCATAAACTAACTTCAATAAGCAGCACAGCACCAGCAGTGGTGGTCTAAACTGACTACACCAATCCCCACCCCCATGTTGTCCCACGTTATTCAAGCTTGCCTGAGAACCAGAGAGGCAGGACCCTCACCAAGAAGACCAGCACAAACCCTCCCCAGCCCCAAGTTCACCATACATACTAATCATAGAGTTCTGCAAAGCTTCAACTCTAGTGGAAATAACATCAGGACTCCTTTAACAAAGCAAACCAGAGCACACCTAGTTAAAACTCACCACACTCTGACCAAGGTCCAAACACTCCTCATTAAAGACAAGGAGAAACCCTGAGAGGACTGACCTGAGGGAAAGCGCAGCCAAAGTGCAGCAGCAGAATGCACACAGCATACATCAGAGACACTTCATGAAGCACCAGGCCCTAGAGAGCATATGGTCTCTTCTTCATAACTCCATTACTTTCAAAATAAGAAAGATAACAGACTTCTGTAATACACAGAAGACAGAGACCTAGATAAAATGCCAAGATGGAGGAATTCATCCCCGCAAAAAAGAAAAGGTCATGACCAGAAATCTGATTGAAATAGATATAAGTAATATACATCATCTAGAATTTAAACTAACAAATATAAAGACACTAGCTTGCTTGAGAAAAGAATAAAAGACACCAGGGAGTTCTTTACTGCAGAGATAAAATACCTGAAAACTAGTCAGACCAAAATATAAAATGTAATAACCCAGATTAAAAACTGACTGGTGTAATGACCACAAGGATGGAAGAAGCAAAACAAATAACTGATATAGAAGATAAAATTATGGAAAGTAATAAAGCTGAAAACAAGAGGAAAAGATAAATATTGGATTATGAATGTACCCCCAGGGAACTCACTAAGGTATAAAGCATAACATGGGTTTACAGGAGTCCCTGAAAAAGGAGAGGGAGAAAAGGGGACAGGAGGCTTATTTGAGGAAATTAAAGCTGAAAAGTTCCCTAATCTGGGAAAAAAGCAGACATCCAAATCCAGGAGGAACAAAGAACTCCCATCAAAATCAACAAAAGCCTTAGGGCATCCAAAACAAAATTCTCCTGAATAGATCACATACTAGGTCACAAATCAAGCCACAACAAGGGCAAAATGATTGAGATCATAACATGGATATTTTCTGAACACAATGTTATGAAATTTGAAATGAATCACAAGAAAATATTTGGAAAGACCAGAGATTATAACATGCATATTTTCTGAACACAATGCTATGAACTTTGAAATAAGCCACAACAAAATATTTGGAAAGACCACAAATGCACGGAGATTAAAAAATATCCTACTAAAGAATAAATGGTTAAACCAGAAAATTAAAGAATAAATTTAAAAAATTTTAAGGAAACAAATGAAAATGAAAACATGATGATCCAAACCCTTTGGGACGCAACAAAAGCAGTCATAAGAAGGAAATATATAGTAATACAGGTCAACCTCAAGAAGTAAGAAAAAAATCAAATACACAACCTAACATTATACCTAATGGAGCTGCAAAAAAAAAAAAAAAAAAAGTGAAACTTAAAGCTAGCAGAAGAAGGGAAATAATTATTAGGGCAGAAGCAAATGATATAGAAAGAAATAAACAAAGAAACAAGCAAAAAAACATGTACTGCATGTACTGATCAGTGAAACCAGGAACTGATTCTCTGAAAGAATAAAATTGATAAACTCCTAAACAGATTTATTGAAAGAGAGAGAGAGAGACAGAAAGGCCCTAAACATGAATGAGAGAGGAGAGATCACAACTAACACCACAGAAATACAATTACAAGAGACTATTATGAAAAATGATATGACAAATAATAGGGCAATCTGGAAGAAATGGAAAAATTCTTAGAAACATATAAACTGCCAAAACTGAAACAGGAAGAAATAGAAAACTTGATTAGATTGATAACCAGCAAAGAAACTGAATCAGTAATCAAAAATCCCTCAACAAACAAAAGTCCAGGGCCAGATGGTTTCACAGGGGAATTCTATCAAACATTTAAGGAAGAGTTAATATCTATTCTCAAACAGTTTCAAAAAATGCAAATGGAATCAAAACTTCCAAACTCTTTCTATGAGGTCAACACTACCTTGATTCCAAAATCAAAGACCTCACTAAAAAAGAGAATTACAGGTCAAAATCCCTGATGAACATATGTGCAAAACTTCTCAACAAAATACTAGCAAATCGAGTCCAATAATACATTAAAAGAATCATTCGCTACAATCAAGTTGGATTTATTCCTGGACTGCAAAGGTGGTTCAATATTCACAAATCAATCAACATTATACATGACATTAATAAATATTGAGGTATGTTCCCTCTATCCCTGCTTTGTTGAAGTTTTTTTCTTTTTTTATTCTTCTTTTTTTTTTTTTTTTTCAAGAATGAGTGCAGTATTTGTCACATACTTTTTCAATAGGGAGAAACTGAGAACTTTTCCTCTATGGCCCAGAAGAAGACAGGGATGTTCATCATCACTGTTGTTATATAACATAGTACTAGAAGTCCTAGCCTTCTCAGCAATCAGCAAAAACAGAAAGGAATGCTCTCCATATTGGCAAAGTATAAGACAAACTTTCACCATTCACAGATCACATGATACACTATAGAAAACTAAAAGACTCCACCAAAGAATTGTTAGACCCGATACATGAATTCATAAAGTTGCACAATACAAAATCAATGTACAGAAGTCTGTTGCTATCTATATACCAATAACAAAACAATAGAAAGAGAAATCAAGGAATCCATCCTATTTACACTTATACCAAAACCAATAAGATATGTAGTAATAAGCCTAACAAAAGAGGTAAAAGATCTGTATTCTGAAAACTATAGAAAACTTATGAAAGAGATTGAAGATGACACAAAGAAATGGAAAAACATTTCATGTTCATGGATCAGAAAAGCAAATATTGTTAAAATGTCTATACTACCCTAGGCAATATATACATTTAATTCAATTCCTATCAAAATACCACCAACATTCTTCACAAAGCTGGAATAAACTATTGTAAAATTTGTATGGAACCACAAAAGACTCCAAAGAGCCAAACTAATCTTCAAAAAGAAAAGCAGAGCTGGAGGTTGGAGGTGTCACAATTCCAGACTTAAAGTTACATTATCAATCCATTATGGTAGTAGCACTGAAACAGACATACTGGCCAAGAGAACAGAATACAAAATCCAGAAGTAGATCCACAAATATACGGTCGATTAATCTTCAACAAAGTAGGAAAGAATATCCAATGGAAAAAAGACAGCCTCTTCCACAAATGATGTTGGAGAACCTAGATAGCAAAAATCAAAAGAATGAAACTGGACCATTTTCTAATACCTTACACAAAAATAAATTCAAAGTGGATGGAAGACGTGAATATGAAACAGGAAACTATCAAGCCCTAGAGGACAACACAAGCAGTAACTTCTTTGCCTTTGGCAGTCACAGCTTCTTCCTAGATAAGTCTCCTGAGGTAAGAGAAACAGAAGCAAAAATGAAGTATTAGGACTTCACCAAGATATAAAGCTTAGGCACAGGGAAGAAAACAATCAACAAAACTAAAAGACAACTTTCAGAATGGGAGAAGATATTTGCAAATGAATTATCTGAAAAAGACTCAGTGTCCAAAATCTATAAAGAACATACTCTATCCAAAACCCCAAAAACTAACAACCCAATTAAAAAACTGTCAAAACACTTGAATAGACATGTTTCCAAAGAAGACATACAGGTGACTGACAGGCACATAAAAAGATACTCAACATCACTCATCATCAGAGAAATACAAATAAAAATCACAATGAGATACCACCTCACACTGGTCAGACTGGCTAAAATTAACAAGAAAGGAAACAACAGATGTTGGTGAGGATGCTGAGAAAGTGGAACCCTCTTAAACTGTTGGCAGGAGTACAAACCGATGCAGCCATTCTGGAAAACATTATGGAGGTTTCCTAAAAATTTCCAAAGAGAACTACTCTATGATCCAGCAATTGCATTACTAGGTACATACCCAAAGGATACAAAAATACTAATTTGAAGGGATACATACACCATGGTATTGATAATAGTCACATTATGTAAAGGGTCCAAATGTCCAACAACTGATGAATGGATAAAGAAAAGTTGATTAATATATATAAAGTGGAATATTACTCATCAAAAAATGAAATCTTGCCATTTGCAATGATGTTGATGGAGCTAAAGTGTATCATGCAAAGTGAAATAAATCAGTCTGAGAAAGATATGGTTTCACTCATATGTGGAATTTAAGAAACAAATCAGGTGAACATAAGAGGAGGGAAAAGGGAGAGAAGGAAACCATAAAACAGACCCTCAATGATACAGAACAAACCGAGAGTTCCTGGAGATGAAGTGTGCTGGGAGTCGCACTGGCCTTGCTGGATGACACGGTCACAGTAAGGAAATGGCAGACATTGCACAGCTCCTGCCATGAGTGGCAGAAACTGGCATCTCCTTCTGCTACTACTGCTCATGTGAAATTAAGCCTGTTGCTATTGATTAGGCCTCACAATGTTCCAAATCAGACCGATATTTCCCACACAGGTACCTCATGGGAAGAAGGATTTCCCACCTCTATAAAGAGGAATTTAAACAAAGCACTGCAGTTGTTTGTCCAAAGGCTCTTCTATTGAGCTTCACAAACTTAAGACATGGATAATAAAGGGGGTTAAAGAACACAAGAATAATATTTACTCTGGCCCAGAAAAAAGGCCTAACTTAGGAATATGAAACAAACAAGAGCCAGGCATAAGTTACTGTGCATACATATGCTAATTTGGTGCCCATTGTGGGGATGGGTAAGAGTAGTTACAACTTAAACTCATATGCAAAGGCTGGCTCATCTAGGGCACCTATGGCTCTTACACCTTCAACATCAAAGAACAAGTTTGACAAAAGGTTTATTTACTAACCATGGCAAATACATTCTTCCTCTTGCGAACCAGACAGAATGCCTCCTAGCCCTGTTTTTGCCTGAATTTTAGCATTATTGTTTTTTTTTTAATTTTTTTAATGTTTTACTTATTTTTGATACAGAGAGAGACAGAGCATGAGGGGGGAAGGGGCAGAGAGAGAAGGAGACACAGAATCTGAAGCAGGCTCCAGGCTCTGAGCTGTCAGCACAGAGCCTGACCTGAGCCGAAGTCGGAGGCTTAACCGACTGAGCCACCCAGGTGCCCCGCGTTATTGTTATAAAATGTGTTTGCTATCTGCTTCTCACTGAAAACATCCTGCTGTCTTCTTAATTGTAAGATTTACTACAGGTTCAAACAAATGTGTATGTTATCTGCTTTTCACTGAGAATATCCTTTTATCTTATTATGTGTAAGTTACCTCATTGTAATTAGAATAGTTCTGAAAAAATGCTTCTGTAAAACCTGTTTCTGCACCCTTTTCAAAGCATCTTTATCACTGAGAATTATATGTAAAAATTCTACTTTTTGATGTCATAAATCTATAAATAAAGGCACAAAACGTGGCAAGATAGAGATACCAGAGAGATACCAGAGAGATGCCAGAGAGATAGAGATGATGCCAGTCTGGTGACCAAGAAAGAAAGAAACTGCGTGGATTTTTCACTGACACCTCTACCCCTTCAGGGAGCCCTGGACCAGCCGGAGTGGGCCTCCAGCAGAAGTGGGCAGTGGGATGGGCCAAATGAGTGATGGGTATTAAGAAAGACTCTTGTGATTAGCACCAAGTGTTGCATGTAAGTGATCAATCACTAAATTTTATACCTGAAACTAATATTACATTGCATGTTAACTAACTGGAATTTAAGTAAAAAGTTGAAACTGAAAACATAAATAAAAATAGAAAACCAAAGAAGGGCTATAGGGCACATAAGAGGCCCCTTGTGTGTGGAGATTGAGATGATATGTGGGTAAAATGGCAAATAGAGTAGGTGGATTAAAGATGAGATTAACATGTAGATGACCAGGAGATAAACCAGAAATGACCCGCTAAACCAACAGGTATCACCATGAATGCATGCTTTGGAATTTAGATTAGATATAGCAATAATAAATATATGCTTAGGAAAAAGTGTATCTGACACAAGAAATACACTGTTTCTTATATAAAATGTGCTATTAAAGATTCATTCCCAATAAAAGGATTTAAATTTGAATTATATTTTAAGTAAACTTTGAGTTTTGAGAGTGCACTGATTTGTTATGACTGAGTTTATGACTGAGCTAGTTTTTGTTTACTTTTTTTTTTCAATCTAACGTCCTAGCTAAGCATCCTATTTAGATTTGCTTATACAGCTAACTACCACTGTGCATAACTTCCAGAATGGGAAATTAGCCTGGCTAATTTAACCACCAGGATTCTAGTCTAATCCTGTTGATGTATTCCTGATAATTAACAATCTGGGAGCAGCTGCATTGTCCGATATCCAATATACAGCATAAGGAAAATGATCATTTGTACATTGTGGCTTTGGTGGACTAAATGAAAGAGCACATTTTTTTATTAATAGCTGCACTTTTCATAAATTTTATGAGTTAATAGGGTTCAATTAATGTTGCCAAGTGGTGTGCTTCATACATATGTCTCTGGGGTTTTGTGAAGTTGGGAAGAATGTATAATGAATGGCTGAGCAGTTACATCGGTACCCTAGTAATTAGAGAACGAGTAATTAATGTGCATCTGTGTTAGGCTCCTGGGTACTGTCAACGACCCTGTAGTGTGCAAAAAAGAGAAATTATGAGCTTGGCAGGGGAATACAGCTTTTCTCTTTTTCTTAAATTTTAAATCTACATCTGTGTTTAATTAGAAGAAGAAATGAATTCCCATTAACACCATTAGGCAACATGCTATGATTGGTTAAAGCCTACATGGACTGTGAAACTGATCTAGAAAGCTCAGGAGGTTAAAACAGGGTTTTTTTAATCTCAGAAGGAATTTATATTTTTAATGAAATTACAATACTGAATAGCACACACACAGCTGTCTGTAGAATACCTTCTGCTTTTCACTTTTGGCCACTCTCTAAACAAAAATGTGTAATCTAAACAAAAATCTACTGAGCAAAGGTGACTTACCACACCCACAATGGGAGTTTTTCCATCCATAAGGGGTGAGATGCAATACCATCACCCTTGAGAGCCCCCGTACGCAAAAATGTCACCGATATTAATGACAGTATCCCATAGTTTTCTGAAAGATAATAGTCACGGATGGTACAGATGACTAGCGATGCTGATGCTTTAGTTTCCAGAGAGATTCAAATTAAATTGCTTTTATCTCCTGAAGCAGAGTAACATTTCATATTCTACATGATAATGAAATGTATCCTTAGGGCAAGTAGTATGTCTGTACTTTTAAAATGAAACAGGCATGATTTAATTAGTATGTGAGAACATAGGGCTCGGTTTTAAGAGAAAGATGACTCTCCTGAGTGTTCTTGTTCAGTGGCCCTCTAAAATTCTGCTTTTTGAGGGAGCTACTGAATAGCTGTATTTGTAATTAAACATTGCCTTTACTTAAAGTTTTGGTAGTATTCTGCCAAATATTCCATTGAGATGTTAGCTTGAAATGACAATATTCATTCACTCATATATAATTATGTTAGGAACTTGCTATGCACTATTGGATATAAAGTTGGAGTCTGGAGGAAAAAATTCAGTATTGGACAGCAACAAACAAATTATATAAGCAAATTAATAATGGTGGATAATTTCACCCACAAGAACATTTAGTATTTGCATTTAGATGCTAGCTTTAGAGCAGACACAAATTTTTGTCACTTCCTATTTAAAGATATGATGTTTAAGAAATATCTATCATAAATTTTAAGGATTTCCCCCAAATTTTTATTAAAGCAAAACAATATACTATAATCAAATATGTAGTACAAATTGTTAAGATAATTTAAAATCATAATCTTTATTTTCTTCTTGCTTTAACATTTAATAATTCACTTAAGATTTGAAAAGACTTTCTTTTAAAAAGTTGAAATATTGAAATGATAGTTGCATTCAGTTTTCTATATTATGTAAGTATAGCATTTTAGAAACTCTGGAGTGAATAAGTCCAAGATGAAAATTGCTTACTAGGTAATATGACCTCTATTAAATTACTCACATGCTGTAATTTCCCTTTCTTGTCTTGAAAAGGTGAAAATAATACTTTTATCATAAGGGTCCTCAAAATAAAAATGAAAATTCACATGCATGATGAGGGTGATGATGATAATGAAGAAAATGATGGTGGCTAGTGTTGGTAAGGATTATTATGTGGTAGATTTTTCACAGTGGGGTGCCTGGGTGGCTCAGTCGGGTAAGAGTCTAACTTTGACTCAGGTCATCATCTCCAGGTTTGTGACTTCAAGGCCCGCGTCGGGGTCTGTGCTGACAGCTTAGAGCCTGGAGCCTGCTTTGGATTCTGTGTCTCCCTCTCTCTCTCCCCCTCCCCAGTTCATGCTCTGTCTCTCTCTTTCTCAAAAATAAATAAACATTAAAAAAAAAGAGATTTCTCATAAGAGAAGTAGATTGGAGACATTGGAAATAGCCTTAATTTTTTGCTACTCTTCCTTTTGCCAACTGGGGTTTAATTCACTACTGCTTACATGTAGCTTGACCTTTATATAACTTCTCTGACCAACAAAATACAGCAAAAGTGGAGTTCTAGGACTACTGACATAGTACTATAAGAAACACACTTTCCATCAGGCCTCACTCTTAAAATATTCCTTCCTGAGGTCCATCTGCCCTTTCTGTGCCAAATGAAAAATGTATATATAGTCACTGTGTTTGGAAGTCCCAAATATGCCTCAGGTGACAGCGAGCAGCAACTGTTCACCCAGCGTATGTTCATTTTCATGTCCAGCTCAACCAGGCCTTTAGATGACTACAGTCCAAACTAACATTTGACTATTTCTGCATGAGTGACCCAACATGATAATCATCCAGTTGAACCTATTCAATATATAGGAAAGCAAGAGATAATAAAAATTATCATTTTAAGATTTACACAGCGAAAGCTAACTGGAACAACAAAAATATCATTAAGTAAATATTTTATTATGCCATTTTATTATTAGGAAATCTGGGCCTCATAAAGTCCAGTGATTTGCCTCAGGTTACACAGTAAAAAGAATATATCAACAGTAGCAACAGCACCAATAGTAATAATAATTTTCAGCACTTAATATATGTCAGATACTGTTCTATGCAGTTTGCATATTTTTTTGGAGTATGTTGCCACACAATGTTCTATTAGTTTTGGATGTACAATATGGTGATTTGACAAGTCTATATGTTATGTTATATTTATCACAAGTATATCTACCACCTGTCACCATTCAACCATAATCATAATATCATTAACTATATCCCTATGCTGTGCCTTTCATCTCTGTGACTTATTCCTTCCATAGTTGAAACCTGTTCCCCTAGCATTTTACATATTTTAACCCATTTGATCACCATACAGTTAGCTTTCTTGGTATCTGCTGCATTTCTAAGTAAGAAAATTGAGATGCAGGAAGATTAAATAACTTGGCCAGAAAATGATAGAACTGGAATACTAGATTAGTGTGAAAAGCTTCCTATCACCATGATGTTATATATATATTTTTTCATTGTAATTTGTCTTAAGCAGTTGATCTTGGACTTAAACTTGTATATACTTGATTTTAAACTCCAGTAAATGCTATGTTTATATGTTGGTTTCCCCATCTCTCATATACCTTCTAAGAATATAGTCCAAGTCAGCTCATTGGCTGAACCTTGTATAGGTCTGACACTTCTGCTTGAACCGCTAATTGGGTTTTGTTCATTTTATGTTTCCTCGATCAGGTTATAAGGTCCACAAACACAAAAACTATCTCTCACTTGCTCATCTTTAAATCTCCAAAGCCTAACAAACTGCCTGGCACAGACAAGGTTTTGTTTTCAATAAGAATTTTTAGAATGAAAGACCACAGGGAAATCTTGCCTATTTTAAGATATGTTAAAAACATGAATATTGAACTATCCATTGAAGGGTTGACCCTTGAGTCAGATCAGTTTATCAGCTTTCCTGGTCCCTCCCTGGCTGTCTTCCTTCTATTTCTCCTTCTCTCCTCTTCCTCCCACCCCACCCAACAGGTCTAAACATGAAAGCCCAGTGAAAGAAGCATTATTATATTACTTTATAAAACAATCAATTCTCATAACACTAATATGTTAAAGTTTTACTTGAAAATGACAATGATCCACAGCTATCAGAGGTAGCTTGTATTCTTTTTTGTGTGCTGATAAAGTATATAACAAACCTTAATTGCCACACAGATATCTTGAGGACACAGTCCATCAATTCAGTTATGAGTATTATAGAACTGTCTTTTTAAAAGTAAATTTTGGATATATGCATCTTATATTGAAAACAGGAAGGGGGTTACTTTACTGTCCAATAACAATCCTTCTCATTATCATAATATCATAATTATCATCGTCATAACTTCCTTCCTTCATTTCCATCTAATATATTATAAGCTAAATCGATTGAAATAAGAGCTACCCCTCCAAACAAAGCACAGGTGGAACATACTAAGCAAACGTCAAAAGGTAGGCTGTTTTTGAGCTCTTGAAGTCAGAGCCCCCACAGCCAAGGATTGTCTATTCAACATTTTTCTCTGGAGTGTCTTTGGCAACCATAGTTTTCTCTTGTTCTGTAGTGTTTCGCTTTAAAATTATGACACAAAATTTTAAATGTTCCAGACAAATTATAATCAAATAATTCTATGCACTTGCTTTGTATCATGGGATGTATAAGTTAATAATAAAATTATGATTTCTACTTACCATCATAATAACTGCATTATTCTCAAATTTGGTGTAATGAAATCCATCACGTTAATGTAATTACATTTTTTGACAATATATTTTAGAGGATAAAAGTAATTACAAGCTCTGAATCTGCTTTATTCTTTCTAGAGAAAGATTTGTGAAGTCTACAGGAATCAATTTTGTGTCCGTGTAATAAATCGAGAGGGTAAAATATAGTGAACCATTCTAAAAGAACTTAATTGTGGCAAAAGATTCATATTAAATTTTTTCAATGAGTTTTAAAATGCCTTGCCAGATTGATAAAGAAGCAAAAAGTAATTTCATGAGATACACTTTCACAGAAAACTTCCTAACAATTGAAAGAATATATGCTTTTTTAGTGTATTATTTAGAATAACCTTGCTACTATATTTTACTTATTTGCTTAATGATAGATGCTTTCTTCAGGAATATGTTTTAATTTATTTTTATTCATTAGGAGGTTTTTCTTTATTATTTCAAATAATATTAAAGACCCAAACTAGATTTTACATTTATTAAAGAGAGCAGAAGTTTTAAGTCTGAGGTAGACGAATTAAAAAAAAAATAACTATAAGAGAAACTTCATGCCAGCTATCACATTTTGATTTAGTACTTGACTATGTGGACAGAAATAATATAGTCAAAGAGAAATGTCTGATGAAGGCTATTCCTTGAATTACTACATATTTTCTAAGCAGTGTCTGCCAGTGACTTAGTAAAGAAAAATAATTTCAAATATATCAGAAGGCTTGAGAACTTGATTTTCACATAGCTTACTATAACCACCTGTGTCCAAAATTCTTTATCATATATTCTACTTCTAACAGTTTAGGATTATTCCTTCTCTTCCACCATGTTCTACTCCATTTACCTTTAAATTAGAGTTTCCCTGTAACATCGTTATTCTTAAAATAGAGAAGGGAGTTTTTAAAATCATTTCTTGCATGATTTACTTATCTTCATATTGCACTGTCAAGGCTTTGAGCTATTTAGTCTCAGATCATTACATACCTAGTGCAAAGAAGTACTGTTCAAACACTAAAGAAAAATTCTCAATAAAATGTAAGTTCACATACACTGTGAAAGAAAAAAAAAAGCAAAACAAACAACAACAACAACAACAAACAGCTCCTAACAACAATATTAAAATCCCCTTTCCTCTCCCATTTGCTTCTCCTGACCCCACAGATATCTTAAAGCTTTCCTTTCCAACTACTCAATTCCCCCAAATCCCACACAATTCAAAGTGTTTGTCTTTTTTTTTTTTTTTAAATCTCCGCCTCTTTCTTCTTCACTATCTACATGTGTAGTTTTCTCTACCTCCTATGGAATCACCAAGGTGCAAAGAAGCAATGTGACAGAGTGTGAAAAGGAGATGAAGAAAGTAAACAAGCAAATCTAGAGTCTATTTACTAGAAAGAAGAGGTAAGGACATATGCCCTCCCAACTTGTGATGCTTTTATATATCTCATCGATTCAAGTGTAGAGTCCCCTCAAATTCTTCCTGAAGTATATTTATGTAGGTACCTTAAAATTTGAAACATGTCATAAGACGAAGGATTATATACTCAACTATTATAAAATGGAAAAGGACATCAAAAACATTGAGGCTACTGATCTCTTTCCAAAATTATTTTCTGCCTAATAAAAATGAAAAACAATCTTGAATGTTTATAGATATTTCTCTAATGTAACCTGATTAACACCCACCTACTAATCTATTGCATACATTTCTTTATGTTTGTTTTTTGTGTTTTTTAAGTATAATATTAAAAATATTAGTGGCTCCTAGGTGGCTCAGTTGGCTAAGCGTCCGGCTTCAGCTTTGGCTCAGGTCATGATCTCACGGTTTGTGGGTTTGAGCCTCGCATCAGGCTCTGTGCTGACAGCTCAGAGCCTGGAGCCTGCTTCAGATTCTGTGTCTCCCTCTCTGTCTGACCCTCCCCTGCTCGCACTGTCTCTCTCGGTCTCTCAAAAATCAATAAAAAAACATAAAAAACATTATTAGCTGTGAGGTAAACACAATCAACATTTTATCACAACATATATTTTGCCTGTTGATTCTGGTGTTGATAGTTTCTCCATGTATTTAGTCAGATATGTGATTTGCAAATTTTCATTAACTTGTCTATCCAATTTTTCCCTCAAGGAAATGAACATGTTTATAACTTTTGTAGTTATTAGTAACTAAAGACAAAGGTCACTGAATCAGGACATTCATGTTATTTTTGTTTAATAAAACAAACCCACCAAATTAAAATTTTAGCTACCAATTAAGAAAAAATGAGCTAAACATCTCTCTCTCCTGTCCTTTATAGAATGTTAGTGAGTCAAATAAAATCTCACTTTTCATTACCTTAAAATAAATAAATTAGCTAAGATAAAATTGTATTGGAAGTCAAGTAAGAAGGAACATGATTTATGTACCACCTACTATGTTTTTAACATTGTTAGGTGTTTTCTGAGCATGGTGTTTTATGAAAATCAAACATGAGAGATAGGAACTGCATCTTTATTTTAAAGAAGACAGTAGTAAAATTCAGAAAAGCTAAATTAAATTTCCATGATCACACAACGCTTAGGATAGAAAATGAGATAATGACTTGAATTTCAACCTTAAAAAAATTACACATTTTTCATTTTCCAATGATTTTATATCTATATCTACATTTATATCTATATATGTCTATATAGATATATATCTCAAAATCAGTGCCACAATAAGAAAAGTTAACACATATATCACTTCCCTTTTTTTGGAGTGCAAACAATTAGGATTTCTCTCAGCAACTTTCAAGTACATAATACAGTAACCACAGGTACTGTACTGTACATAAGATCCCTGAAACTTCACTTTATAATTGCAATTGTGTACACTTTGACCAAGCTCTTCCCATTTCCTTCATGCCCCCAGCCTCTGAAAATCACCATTCTACTCTTTCTATGAATTCAGCATTTTTAGACTTCACATATAAGTGAAATCAGACAATATTTGTCTTTCTCTGTCTGACTCCTTTCACTTAGCACAACTTCTTCAAGGTCCAATCATTTTCTCGCAAATGGTAGGATTTTCTTCTTTCTCGTGGTTGAATAATATACTGTCGTGTTTATATATACTGCAACTATGCATTAATCCATTGATAGACACTTAAGTTCCATGTCCTGACTACCATGAACAATGCTGCAATGGACATGGGGGTGCAGAAATCTCTTCCAGGTGGTGATTTTATTTTCTTTGTATATATACCCAGAAGATTGATTGCTGGGGTCATATGGTAGTTTGATTTTTAAATTTTGAAGGAAGTTCCATATGGTTTTCTCTGGTGACTGCACCAATTTACATTCCCATCAACAATGCACAAGGGTTGCCATTTAAACATATTCTCATCAATACTTATTATCTCTGTGTTTTTATAATGGCCACTCTAATAGCCCAGTGTATGAAGTAATACTTCATTGTGATTTTGATTTTCATTACCTGGTGGTGAGTCCTGTTGAGCATCCTTTTTATGTACCTGATGGTCATTTGTATGCATTTCTTGGAAAAAAAAAAATCTATTTGAGGAGACTGAATCAGTAACCAAAACCTTCCCAACAAAGAAAACCATGTGGTTTCACTGTGATTTTTACCAAAATTTTAAAGAATAATTAATTTCAATCCTACTCAAACTCTTCTAAAAAATAGAGAAGGATAAAACATCCTTACATTTATTTTGTGTGGCCAGCATTACTCTGATACCAAAGCCAGAGGAGGACATTACAAGAAAACTATAAGCCAACATTCCTGATAAATATAGATGCAAAAAATCTATAGAAAATCCTAGAAAACAAAACTCAACTGCACATTAAAAGAATTATACTCCATATTTAAGTGGGATATATCACTAAGATGCCAGGATCTTTCAATATAAGCAAATAATTAAACGTGATACACTACATTAACACAATGAAGGATAAAAATAATATAACCACCTCAAAAGATGCAGAAAAAGTATTGGACAACGTTAAACATTTTTCATATTTAAAAAATCTCAAAAATTATCTCAACTAGGTGGGTATAGAAGACACATTCTCAACATTAAAAAAAAAAACAAAAAACAAACCCATATTTGACCAGCCTACACTAGCATTATATTTAATGGTGAAAGCTGAAAGCTTTTTCTCTAAGATCAGAAGTAATACAAGGTGTGCACTCTCACCACTTGAATTCAACATAGAGCTGGAAGTACTAGATAGAGCAATCAGGAAAAATAAAATAAATTTAAAAAATTAAATTGGAAAAGAAAGAAAAAAATTGTCTCTATTTGCAGATGATATGATCTTATACTTAAAAAAAAAAAATAACCTAAAGACCCCATCAGGAAACTGTTAGAGCTAGTTAACAAATTCAGTGAAGTTGCAGGCTACAAAACAAATATACTAAAATTTGTTGTGTTTCAACAACAAACTGTCTGAAAAAGCAATAAGGAAAATAATCACATTTATGATAGCATCAATAAGAACAAAATACTTAGGATTAAATTTGATCAAAGAGGTGAAAGACCTGTATACTGAAAACTATAAGACATTGATGAAGGAAATTGAAGAAGACACAAATAAACAGAAAGATACTCCATGTTCATGAATCAGAGAATCAATATTATAAAAATGTCCATACTACCCAAATCCATCAATAGATTCATTGCCATCCCTATCAAAATTCCAATAGAATTTTTCACAAAATAGAAAAAGCAATCCCCAAATTTATATGGATAAAAGAAGACTCTAGAAAGGAAAAGCAACTGTGAGAAAGAAGAACAAAGTCAGAATCATCACAGTTCTGATTTCAGACAATTATAAAGTTATAATAATCAAAATAGCATTTTAGTAGCATTAAAATAGACACATAGACCAATAGAACAGAATCAAGAGCCAAGACATAAACCATTATATACACAGTCAATTAACAGTTGACAGGAAGTCATGACTGCTTGGTAAAGAAAGTATAGTTTTTTCAATAAATGATGTCTTAAAAAAAGAACTGGTTTTTCATATGCAAAAGACAGAAATTGGACTTCTATCCAGTATCAGTCAAAAAAAATTAACTTGAAATTCATTAAAGACTTACATGTAAGACCTGAAACTATAAAGTTTTTGGAAGAAATTGGGGAAAAAGCTCTTTGATACCAGTCTTGAGGCAATCACTTTTTGGGTAAGACACCAAAAGGATAAGCAATAACAACAGCAAAAAAATAAACAAGTGGGATGACATTAAACTAAACAGCTTCTTCACAGCAAAAGAAACAATCAACAAAATGAAAAGCAATCTATAGAATGAGAGAAAATACTTGGGAACCATACATCTGATAAGGAGTTAATATTAAAAATATATAAGGAACTCAGACATCTCAATATAAAAAAAGTAATGCAATTGAAAAATGAACAAAAGACCTGAAGAAAATGATTTCTGATGATGTAATATTTGAGTAGTGACTTTGAGAAGGGCAAGTGATCAGCCAAGAAGCTATCCAGAAGAAGAATGGTCTAGGCAGATAGAGAAACAATGCAAAGGACCTGAGGAAAGGAAATGACTTACTGCTGTTTCTGAGGTCAGAAAGCATGCCATTTTGCTTTGAGAGGAGTGAGCAAAGGCATGGTATAACAGTTTAAAGTTAGAACCATTGCTTGGAGATTGCTGTAGGACCTAGTAAAATATGGTAAAGAATTTGTATTATATTCCACATGAAATGGGAGTTATCAGTAGATTTTAATATGAGCAATAGCATGATCACAACTACATTTTAATTTTTTTAACATTTATTTTTGAGAGACAAAGACAGAGTATGAGTGGGGGAGGAGCCGAAAAAGAAGGAGACACAGAATCTGAAGCATGCTCTAGGCTCTGAGCTGTCAACACAGAACCTGGCACAGGGCTCAAACTCATGAGCCATGAGATCATGACCTGAGCTGAAGTTGTAAGTTTAACCTACTGAGCCACCCAGGCGCCCCATAACTACATTTTAAAGGATCAGTTTGGCTGTTCTTTTGGAAAATACCTGGGAGGTATAAAGATAAAAACAACTAGACCAGGCAGAAGCCTACTGCAACATTTCATGCATGAAATGATGGTAGTTTAGATGATAATTATTGATGATGAAGTTAGAGTCTGAATTCCAAAAGTAAAGATGAAAGGGTTTCTTGATGATTAGACACATAGTAAGTGAGAAACAGAGGCTGACTCTGCAATGACTCCAAGTCTTATTGGCTGAACAAATAAGAGAATGCAGTTGCCATTTACTAAGATTGGATAATATTATAAGAGGGAACTTCAAAATTCATCTTTAGCTATATCAAGTGTGAGATGCTTGGTAGATGTATAAGTGAGGATAAGCAAATATTGTTTGGTATCATTCCAGAGTTCATAGAAGTTACTGAAACATGAGATCAAGATGTAGGAGTCATCAAGATGAAAGCAATATTTTTTTTAAGAAACGTTTATTTTTTTTTAGAATATAACACTATTTTTTAACATATGCAATTATTTTCCATCATTTACGATACAGTAGTTACAATGACACTCCAAATGGATAAGCCAAGTAAAAAATCAGAACCCTGTCTTCTATTTCATGTAATTAGACTTATACAGAAACTAGAAGGTTAAGTAACAACTAGTTAATCACCTAATTTCACAGCTATCTGAAGTGGTAATCGTTATATAGCAGCTTATCTATGATACATTCAAGATACATGTTACAATGTATTACTTGCCCATAAGCTACAACACAGCCTGCTTAATACCTTTCCTTAAATTCCACCTCTATACTACAATATACTTGAGGTCCATGCAAAAAAGTAGCTACCTTTTATGTAGGAAATGGATGATTAAGTCTTTGGTGTTGTAAAAGCAACTTCATTTAAACATAACCAACCCCACCACCAAAAAAAGAAGAGGAAAAAAATTAATGAAAATAATAAGGGAAAAACCCAAGACACACTTTCTAGAGGGAAAAAAAAAAACATCATGTAATTTCTGTCCTTGACGGAATGTATTCAATAAGCAAACACCCCCAACAAGCAAAACAAGTACTACAATGTAAAAATATTAAAAAAAAAAAGACAACCCTCTCACATGCATAAATGAAAGATTGCACACAAAGAACTCACATCTTTTCAAGCTTCAATAGTAAATATTCCGCTACTATGTATTAAATACTGCATGGTTTGCCCAAGCTAAGATGAAACCACATCATAAATCAATAAGCATTTTGCATTTTCTTTCACTATCTACTCAAAGTCATGCCTACTGCACCTCTAAACATTTCATTAAATCCAATTATACAGCAAACACTCCCAAAATAAACTTAGATTGTATTGCAGTTTCACTTAACAGTATATAAAATGCTGTGTTGTGACAGGTATCCACTATCCATTAGATACTGAATCAAGTTTTCTTAAGCACTACTAACTGCTTGCTTTTCTTGAAGCTAGATCATTCTGAAAGTTTCCTGTTAGACCTATGAGTGCAAACATATGGTATCTGTCCTTCTCTGCCTGACTTATTTCACTTAGCATGACACTCTCAAGGTCCATCCACTTTCCTACAAATGGCCATATTTCATTCTTTCTCATTGTCATGTAGTACTCCATTGTGTATATATACCACATCTCCTTGATCCACTCATCAGGTGATGGACATTTAGGCCTGTTCATGGATCGGAAGAATAAACATTGTGAAAATGTCATTACTACCCAAAGCAATCTACACATTCAATTCAATCCCCATCAAAATTGCATCAACATTCTTCTCAAAGCTAGAACAAACTATCCTCAAATTCGTATGGAACCACAAAAGACCCCATATAGCCAAAGTTATATTGAAGAAGAAAACCAAAATGGGAGGCATCACAATTCCAGACTTTAACCTCGACTACAAAGCTGTCATCATCAAGACAGTATGGTATTGGCACAAAAACAGACACATAGACCAATGGAATAGAATAGAGAACCCATAACTGGGCCCACAAATGTATTGCCAATTAATTTTTGACAAAGTAGGAAAGAGTATGGATGGATAAAAGACTGCCTCTTTAGCAGGTGGTGCTGGCAGAACTGGACAGCAACATGCAGAAGAATGAAACTAGACCACTTTCTTACACCATACACAAAAATTAACTCAAAATGGCTGAAGGACCTGAATGTGAGACAGGAAACCATCAAAACCCTTGAGGAGAAAGTAGGAAAAAACCTCCTAGACCTCCCCCGCAGCAATCTCCTACTCGACACATCCTCAAAGGCAAGGGAAATGAAAGCAAAACTGAACGCTTGGGACTTCATCAAGATAAAAAGCTTCTGCACTGCAAAGGAAACAATCAAGAAAACTAATAGGCAACCGACAGAATGGGAAAAGATAGTTGCAAATGACATATCAGATAAAGGGCTAGTATCTAAAATATACAAGGAACTCACCAAACTTTACACCCACAAAACAAATAACCCAGTGAAGATAAGGGCAGAAGACATGAACAGACAATTCTCCAAAGAGGACATCCAGATGGCCTACAGGCACATGAAACAATGCTCAACATCACTCATCACCAGGGAAACACAAATCAAAACCACACTGAGATACCACCTCATGCCAGTCAGAGTGGCTAAAATGAACAAATCAAGAGACTATAGATGCTGGCGAGGGTGTGGAGAGACAGGCACCCTCCTACACTGTTGGTGGCAATGTAAACTGGTGCAGCCACTCTGGAAAACAGTGTGGAGGTTCCTCAAAAAACTATCCATAGAACTCCCTTATGACCCAGCAGTAGTACTGCTAGGGATTTACCCAAGGGATACAGAAGTGCTGATGCATAGGAGCACATGTACCCCAATGTTCATAGCAGCAATGTCAACAATAGCCAAAACATGAAAACAATATTTAAATCCATAGGAATGGATAAAATAATCTACGAAGTGAATAAGAAAAGATATGAAGACTCTCTGAGCTCTGGGCTCATCTATCATTTTAAAGGAGGAGAAGATAAAAAAGAATGCACAGTCAGAAGTGAGAATGGGAGGCAGTGAGGAAAGAGAAGAACTAAATTAGAAAGAAATCTAGTAGCTCTAGATTTGAGGAGAAGGAAGAGGAAGAGAGGCAGGAAGAAGAGGGAGGAAAAAGTAAGAGGACAAAGAGGAAGCACAAAGGAGAAATCAAATAGGTTAAAATCGGTTTCTAATAGGTTAAAAAAGATAAAAATTGATAAACAAGTCTTGCATTGGCAAAGTTAAAAGTGGAAGCTATTGGTACTGATTTCTGTAGATTTTCTCAGTGAAATATGGAGCTAAATTCTCCACAGAAAATGTGGAAGTAGAAGGTGGTGTTCATGGTTTGAGAAGAGGCAACAGTGAAATGATCCTTTAGAAATCAGAGTGTGAATTGAGCAAGTCAAGGGAGCATAATGGAGGGTAGTTTTCCTCAGTGCTCCCGGCAGGACTGAACACTTCTTTCCGAGGCATGCTGCTCAGGCTTTCATGAACCTACTTACCACATTTATTATGGCTGTTCTCCTCTCTGTCTCCTCTGCTAGACCATAAACTTCAAAGAATCACCATTTTCTAGATTGTTAATGGGCATATTTTTTCAGAGAAACCACATTAAGGAATGGTAAACAAGTGGAAACAATGGTCTAGAGTTAAGTGGCAGCACAGGGCAGGCAAGGACAAAGCAGAACCATGAATTATAGTCTCCCAACTCAGAAATACATTGAGAAGTGCCATTGAACTTTGCAGAACTTGTGCATGATTAGGCAGCACAAAGCCAAAGATTGTAGTGCAACTGGGGCCACAAAACATAGGAATTTTTAATAATGTATGGAAGAGAACATGAGGTCTGAAGGACTGTAAATCGGGCTTGAGGTATAAGCCACATGAAATGCATTTTATACTGACTTCACTATTATGTATAGGATTTTCATATCATTTTTGCCTAACCTGAGAATTTCTCCAAGAGTGTGAATTGTCTTAGAGTGGAGGAAAACAAGGTCATCTGGTTAAGGCGACTCTTTGTTGCCACAGGAAGCTGATCACTCTTGAATCATGTTTTCATTGTCATCTAAACCAAAGTGACCTGAAAAAGAGTGAAAAAATAATCTTGACAGAATTAATATAGATATCTAAATATACACGTGTTCAAAATAATTAGATGTGTGTAGCCAGCCCAGGCCTAAGGATGGAGAATTATGAGGATGATAGTGGAAATGTTTAGTTAATGAAATGCACTGGATCCTCTTCAGGTATTTTTTTGCATTTATTTTCAGGGTTTTCTGCTCAGTACTACTTATAATCAACCAGAATAACTGCCTGGACATGAAGACTTTTTCTTCAGGCTACGGCTGAAACGTTTTGAGCTTCATCACCAACACATGACAGTGCTCTTATAATTGTGGCACTGTCTGGTGGTTCTCTACAGCACCTGACACTTTAATGAAAACCACTGACCAGGCCTTGGAATGTAGTTTCTGCCCTTGTCATCAATGAAGGTGGAGACTCTGGAGTGTTCACTCTCTGAACTCCTACATCCACCTTCCCAA
>PISW01010689.1:0-47388 GCA_004023785.1 Mungos mungo
TTCCTGCCTTTAACTTTCTGTTCTCTCTTCCATGAAAACAATGATCTAGTCTAAAACATGTGATTCCTAAGAAGTTACAAACATTGTAATCATTAAAAGAAAGATGTAATCACCTATGGTATATAAGACACCAAGTTTCACAGTAAAGTGTGGTCTCTTCCACCATTCATGTTGTCTGTGTTCTTTCTTGTAGATATTTTGCCAACACCAACCCCCTACTCAGACCCTTAGACTCTGGTGCGTGGGCTGGTCCCCCGAACACGCTAATGGGAGAAAGCACAGGCTGGCAAGCTGGGCGTCCTGCTTCGCAAAAACAAGAAATGTTCCCCAGGGATCGGGGAGGCAGGGGACCAGCCAGCTGCTCCGAGCCCATAGCTGAGAAACCTCAAGAATGGGGAGCCCCAGACTTCCTTAACCCCAGACAGTGGGAGCCCTGGATCAAAGCGTCCAGAGAACAATGCCCCAAGCCGGTGGCGTCTTCCCAGAGGTGTGTCATGTCAGGCTGCAACACGCTGAGGTTCTCAGAGCGGCTTTTAGCCCCAAGCTTCTGCCAACACCGCGTTCGCCCAGCCTCCCGCTCCCCGGGGCTCCTCCTGAGGGCACCCGGCAGGGCTGCAGCTCTGCGTGTGAGAGCGGCTTGCCCAGGCCCCCTGCCCATGACCTCCTGCCAGCGGGCCTGACACAGCCCCTTCTCAAACACCCGGGACCCCCTCCACGAGCCTTTGCCTTCCCGCGCCCGGTGGTCAGCCAGCCTGACCAGCCTGGACTGCAGCTCCGTGCCAGGGAGGGGGCCGAGCTGGGCATCAGGGTGGGAGCCCTGGCCCAACCCTGGGCTCATGCAGGGGAGACTGCCCGTCACGGCAGCCTGGGGCCACACCACCAGCCTTGGGAGGCATCTTGTTCCGGGTTTCAGCCCAGCGCTGCCTCTGGGCCTCAGGGACGTGCTCAGCCCTGTGGTGACTCACTCTCCTCATCTGGAAAGGGGGCCCACAGGAACACCATCCCCAGGGCCCTGTGGGCTTAGCCGGCCCAGGGCCTGCCACGCGCTAGTGTGGGGCCTCAGGCTCCCTCCGAGGGACCCTGGTGGCTTTGTCCCCCCGAGCCTCTGGTCCTCATTCGTATACTGAGTCATATGCCCGGGTCTCCTCTGCGTCCTCGCTCCCTCCTGTTCCTCACCCAGGAGCCCGTGTGGGGCCCGCTCTGGCAGAGAGGCCCGCTTCTGATGCCTGCCTTTAAAGATAAACTGAGGCCTACTAACAACTTTAAGAGCATCCTTATTTGATCAAGAATCGATCTGAATGGGGCCGAGCTGAGGTGGGGGGGGCCACCCCCCTCACGGGTGGGCGGGGTGGGGAGACCTCCCCAGAGAAAGTGAGGGAGCAAACAGGAAATTAGCTGACCGGCTGCAGCTGAAAGCCTTCGGTGGCTGCTGGTGATTGGTTGTCCCCAGAGCTTTGCCTTGGTGACCTTGAGGCATTTGCAGACTCAGGGTTTGGTTTGCTTAGTGGGGCCGCCCCAGCATTGGAGCCCTTCCGGGTGATGGCCTCTTTGTTTACTTCATTTACAGCCTGCTCTGGGGACACCTTGGTCCCCAAGGTGACCCTGCCCCTTTCTGTCCTGTTTCTCTAGGGCAGCCCCTGGCCAGGCTGACCTCATAGACCATGACCTTGACAATCTCACAGGGTGGAGCTCACTGGGTCCCAAGGTCACAAGACCCCTGAGGTCTCAGGGCCCCAGCTCACAGAGGCCTGGTGTCACAAGTCACCATGGTCACCAGGCCTTGGGCTCAGAAGGACCTACCCCCAGGGCCCGGCGCCAGGCTCAGTACTGTGCTGTCGTCCGGAAGGTCCTGTTACTGTTTGAACAAAGCTCCTGAATGTTCATGCTCTCCTGGCCCTTCTCCCCAGAGCGCACGGCCATGCGGCCCCTCTAGGGGGACCCTGGAGTGCTCCTTTCTCAGTCTCGGGCCACATCAGGGCTGGTATGTGACCTCTGTGCCTGCAGGAGGAGAAGGGAGATGTGGAGGCCTGGGGCGTAAACCTTCCCACAGCCTGGACCCCAGAACATGACGGGGTGGGCAGGAGCCTCATCTGGAGAGGCCTGGCCAGGGGGCGGGGGCTGCAGGAGGCTCCTGGGCACAGGGAGGAGGGTCCCTACTGAGGACGGGGAGGACAGAGCACATGGAGGGCCAGCAGGGACCCGAAGGGAGGACACAGTAGTGACCGACTCCCAGAGCGTGGCCAGGGGAGGGGGGCGGTGGGGAGCCGGGACAGAGGAGCTGGCCCTCCTCCTCCCTCCTCTTGCAGGGGTGGGTTGAGCCTGGACTGCAGAGAACTGAGAGGCCTCACCTGCTTGGGCTTCCTGTGTGGTGGAGGGAGGTCACCGCTGGGGACTGGGGTGGGGGAGCGCGGGTCAGGGACCCAGCTCTGAGCCGGCCGTCACCAGCCATCGCCGGGACCAGGGGAAATCACTTGTGTACCCCACAGCGGACAGGGGCGCAGGGCAGCGGGGGGGGGGGGCAGGGGAGGCTAACCGGGCCAGAGGACGTGAAGTTTCCGGGTTTCCAGGCGGCCGTGAGTCTGTGAGGACGGGGTCAGGGCCGGGTTTTGCCAGGAGGGTGGGAAGGAGCCAGGAGTCACGGGCTGGCGTCTGCATGCAGTGGGCTGCAGGCCGCGGGCTGTGAGGGGAACTGGGGAGAGGTGACAGGCAAAGGACGGGGCTGGTGTGGCCAGGGCGCCCGAGACCAGAAGGAAGGCGGTCACAATGTGGAGTGCTCACAGACACCTGCGGCATGAAGACTAACCCTGCCCAGAGCGAGGCCTGGTGTCTGGCCATGGCCTCTGGGGGGGCGGGGACCTCCAGGCCCCTGTGATGCCATGGCCTACAGCATCTTGGTGGTCGGGATGGCCTCCGTGTGACTCAGGTAACCAAGGTGAGCTTCCTGAGGACTCGCACCATGAATGGTGGCAGAATCGTCCCTCCCCCAACCTCCACTTTGGAATAGAGGGTATTTTGAGCTTCAGCTGCTTAAAAAACATCACATGAAGATTGGTTCTCCAAGTCCCCTTCCCTCCCAAAAAGCAGGAGATGAGAGTCCCACCGGAAGGGCGCCCTCTGTGGGCCAGGACGAAGGCGGATTCTGTGTGGGGAGCATGCTTGAGATGCTTTCTTCCAGCAAATTTCAAGTGTAGAAAATAGTCACTGTGATGTACAGTAGCAATCCCATATTTATTCATCCTACATAAGTGAACCTTGTTACATTTAAACTTCTAAATAAGCCCTGCCAGGTGTTTAACTGCCAAAAGATGAGTTCATTCTGGAAAAACAGGATTTGGAATTAGTGCCAAACCGGTTAAGCAAAACCATAGCTGAGTCCGGGAATACAGAAGAAGGCCTGCTTTTCTGGAGACAAGGGATGAGTTGAGAAGTTGCTTATAAGCTAAAATTCTTTGTAACAAAATGGTAGTTTGAAGGAATGTGGGTTTTCAGTGGCTGAGCTGCTGCCTGGGAAAGATATGGAAACGTCTTTTCCTCTGGGGGGAATAGGAGAGTATAACCTGCCTCCACCATCGAGTTTGTGGAACGTGAAGACTTTCCCTTCCTGGCGGATCTGCCATTGACTATGAGTGACGGGCTTGAGAGGTCCCCCTGCTGACACCTCGAGATGCCATGATCATCTCCACATTTCCTTCACCCTCAGTTGCTGGCAATATTCTAATCCACACTTCGATGACTGTCACTTACTTTAATGTTATTTCAAAGTTATTTATGTTTCAAAAGAGAGAAAGCATGGGTGGGAGAGGAGCAGAGAGGACAGAGCAGGAGTCCCAAGCAGGCTTCCTTGGCTGTGGGAGCCCAATACGGGGCTCGAATTCATGAACCACAAGGTCATGACTGAACCAAAGTTGACACTTAGCCAAAGGAGACACCCAGGTGCCCCGATTTTGACTTGTTTTAGATTCCATGTGATTTCATACAGGATTTTTTTTCCTGTGTGATTCTTACTTCATGCAACAAAATCTCCAGTTTGTATGAGACACATCCAGGCTCTTCTCTGATGGACCACATTTGCAGAAAGATTATTTAGAGTTAATAATAATAAAAATTAAGCAGATTCAGGAAAAACGTTTACTTTTCACCTCCCTCTCTAAACAATAATGCACATAGAAAAGCTGCCCCAGCAAGAGAGCACTCACCGTACGTTACTACATTATGATACAAGCTCGGTATGGTTAACAGGGAAGAATCCAGGAAGGACCTCGTGAACAAAGTCTTCTATGTCCTACTGTTTCAGAGTGGCCCAGAAAGTATGTGCTTATCAAATATTTACTTTTCATCTTCCTGTGAATTCCATTCTTTACCTTGGAGGCCCCAGACTTCTGATTCCTTGCTCCTCCTCTTCCTTCCTTCCTTCCTTCCTCCCATTCTTCTCCCCGACTTCCTTCTCTTCCTTCTCTCCTCTTCAAAGACATACATACATTACTTTCCCTTTGCAATTTTCCTGTGTTTGTGGAGTCTCCATACACATACTATTAAATTTGCATTTCTCCTGCTTATCACATGCCGATTTGGTTCTTAGTCAACCATGAGAACTTCTTCTGAGGTTCCAGGTCATGCCTCTTTACATTCTTCCAAACTATATTTGGCTCCCCTTTTATACAACCAATGTTATGAAGAAAAAGAAACAGAGAGGCAGGGCACAGCATCTATATTCTGGGAGAAGTACGAGACACCTATTTTCAAGTCCTAAAGTATAATGAAGAGTAACTCACATACATGTTCCTGAGGTACCCAGCATAGCACCATGTGAGTAAAAGCTGTGTGTGTGTGTGCACAGAGTAAAAGTTCCATAAACACTGCCTTAATGATGTATGTATATTACTTTCCAAATAAAGACTTTATCAGACTTTATCAGACTATAACTGTTCCAATACTGTCATGAGTACATACATCTATTGCACTGACCTGTGGTCTCTAGCTTACGGCTTGACTAATTGTAGCTTGTTTAAGATTTCAACAGACCACTGATGATGGGGAAACAAGGAACCCGATGTTCCTAGAAGGTCAAGCTTGACCATCATAGAACAGTGGCCTTTTGTGATGCCAGCAAGTCTTGAGATCATATCAAGAACGATTAGGCACTGTAGCAGTGCTTCTCCTACATATCAACACTCAGTAGTTCTGTGACGCCCCCTTAAAACTCCCTGCTCACTATGTGACTTTAGATTGCCTACAACCCCTACATTGGAGAGTGAAAACAGTTCTGATAATACGGCTTCCTAATCAATCTCATTGGGTCCCTGTCTCTGAACCTATTCCCTTGTGTCTATGCCCTTTGAGCATCATCTCTATATCTACTGTAACATGTGACATTTAAAGCTATGCCCATGGCAATTACATCATTCAATACGTCCTTTTGTATGACTGTCACTGATCAAGGCCTGGGCATCACAGGGATCATTGTCTTCATACAGCATCTGGTCCTCACTAACACTCAGGAATTCAACTAAATCCTGAAGAATCCCACCAGTTTGCCAGTTCCTTATCCCCCTGACATTTATTCATCTCTTGATGCAACCAAGAGCTGCCTATGGCTTTGGAGCAATGAAAGGGAGTCCCTTCGGGTTCCCACCCTACACTTGAAAGAGATCTTCACGTTTTCTTCCGTTCCATCTCTTTTCTACAGTACTTAATAATATGAGAGGTTAACATTGGTGTGGGATAACACTTCACTCTGTACACATCCATGTGAACACATTAAACACATGGTTTAATTAATTTATTAATGTATTTTATGTATGTACAATGTATGTAATGTATTAATAAATACATTTATTTAATTAAAAGTACTAACTTCACACAGACTAAGTTATGCACTTCAAATGGCGTCACTACTGCTCGTAAAGTATTAGCTCTCACATTAGTTATTATTGTATTATGGCAGGACAATTAAATGCATATGCAGAAAAACCACTGTCTGTATATAGACTTGCTGAGAATCTACACATTTATTCTCAACAAAATTTTTCCCAGTAGCTATCACCCTTCAGCCCTTTAACCCAAACACTGCCTCTTTATTAAAACTACCTTGAGAACACTGAATATGTGATCCAAAATTATGCTTGCTCTGTCATTGGTTCTTATAATATTAAGAGCTGGTTCTTCAAAAGACTCTGATGAATAAAGTAGTGTTATAATATGCAAATAACACTGACTCGTTAGATTATGACTCACATCATCATGCCAAATGCACCCCAACAGCATTTAAATGAGCTTCTCACTAGTTTAATTGTGGCTGTAAGGTGACTTTTCATCTACCAGTCCCCCAAAATAACTTCACTATTAAATTTAGAGTGTATTGTATTATTTGTATATAACTTTGCTTACCCTTAACAAATATTTAACATCACTGATTTTCATACCACTTATTTTATTAGCATGTGTCGCTTGAGATTTCAATGTAGGTTTTGCACTTTTAATAATAGTGTCAAATACCTACAGTCTCATAGGCCCAATATACTATCCTACTTTATGTTAATTATTTTTATATCCACACTAATATTACTAACAATAAAATGACCTGTCAAAAAACTTAAGTTTTATATTAACTATAATTTATATAGCCTCATAATTAGCGTAGCCTTCAATTATTTAAAAATTATTTGAAAAAAATAAAAAGTATTTGAAATACGCCTACATTTCTCATAGATCTTAAGTTTTATCTTCAACCTCCCTGTCAATAGTTAGTCTATTACAAACTTGAAAAGAGGGGCATCTGGGTGGCTCAGTCAGTTACGTGTCCAGCTTCAGCTTAGGTCATGATCTCAGGGTTCGTGGGTTTGAGCCCCGGGTCGGATTCTGTGCTGGCAGCTTATAGCCTGGAGCCTGTATCAGATTCTGTGTCTCCCTCTCTTTCTGCCTCTCCTCCGCTCACACTGTATCTCTCTGTCTCTCAAAAATAAATAAAAAACATGGTTATTGGGTTCAAGCCCCACATCAGGCTCTGTGCCCAGAGCTCCGAGCTGCAGCCTGCTTCAGATTCTGTCTCCCTCGCTCTCTGCTCCTCCCCGATGTGTGCTCTGTCTGTCTCGAAAATAAACATTTACAAAAGTTGTTTTTTTTTTTAAAGCATTTAGCCTTTTTTTAGTAGTTGTTTTATCTTTTCTCTTTTGCAGTGTGTCTTCCTAGTTTTTGGACATCGATTTTGATTTGTTTCTCCAGCAGCTAAAACATTTCTTTCAATATTTTTTTCCAGAAAGGTCAATGACTGGTATAGTTTTATATTGCATCTACGTCTGAGAGTATATTTCTCTTGCCACATATATAGATGGTAATTTAGCATTCTTGGATAACTTGTTTTTTATTTTTTCTCCAGAATGATACAGGAACTGTTTTATTTGGTTCTGACACTGAACATTATGAAGCAAAGTCTGTTGTAAATACAATTTTTTTCCATGTTAGGTAACTTGTTTGTTTTTCTTTTTTATGACTAGGCTGTTACAGAGATTATTTTTCTATCCTTGAAATTCTGAATTGCAAATAGCATATATCCAAATGTGTGCCTTCCTTGACTCTTCTCTACTTCTGAAATCTCAACTAAAGTATATTTCCTTCTTGGATCGCTTCTCCATTTTCTTTATCTTTTGGCTACTAATCTTCAGCTTTTTCTTTTTCTTTAAGTTATGGATAATTAGTTCTTATTTTTTTTAGAGAGATAGAGAGAGAGAGAATGTGTAAGAGAGGGCAGTGAGAGAGGGAGAGAGAATCATAAGCAGCCTCCACACCCAGCACTGAACTCTGTTTGGGGCTTGATGGTGAGATCAAGAGTTAGATGCTTAACCAACTGAGCCACCCAGGTGTCCAGTTTCACATTTTTTTTTTAATTCATTGATGTGGCAATCCTGGTCGCTGCCTTTGATTTTTATTTTTTTATTTTCCTAAATTTCAAGTTGAACTTTTATAAAAGTAAAACATTCATAAAGGGGGGAGAGTAAGAATGATAAGTACAAAGATTTTTTACTTTGAATTCAGTTTATGCAATCAGCATCCTTTCAGAACAAGAGACAGAACATGGCCAGCACACCAGAAGCTCCCTAATGCTTTCTCCAAGCCATGCCTCTGCTCTCCAAAGAAACTATCCTGACCCCAAACACTACATATTAGCTTTAATACTTTTGAACTTGACAAAAATCCAATCACACTGTATATAAATTTAAGTTTATGGCAAGAACTGTAAAAGGTCTGAGATTTTACCTTACTTGCAAGCTGTCACAGGTTCATGGGAGCTGGGAGAAGACTTGAGATCCCCGGACCAGAGGAAAGGATGTTTTCATCCACAGAGCAGCAAACAACATGAGCATCAGCATAGTTGTGTCCATTCCCCTTGCCCCTCACGTCCCACAAGGATGATGCAGATGTGCCCAAATGGATGCCTGCACACACAGAGAACTGCAGAACAGGAACTCCAACTCAAGTGACCTGATCTTTTAACTAGATAATAAGCATGATTACCCTTTGCTCTGGAGGCAGACATTATCTCTCTCTTCTAAGGCTGTTTGCTATGCAAATATGCTGAAATCAAGGACTTTGAGAAAGAATTAGAAAGATCTACTTCTTTTTATCAAAACTAGATGATCTGCCATGAGAGAAAAAGCTTCAGAACGTTTCCTTTTGAAAACTCTGTTGACTGAGAAAATGCTCAAGGCACTAAGAAAATGGTCACAACAAACAAAACTGACTGATATGAATTGAAATTCTATCTTCTCCCAAGTGGTCTTTTTGGCTCTGCTGTGCTACACAGCCTGGGACACAGGTTCTAGAGCACTGGAGGGCCCCCTGGATTTTTGGGTCCCAGAGGAATAGAAGGATTAAGCTGTGGCCTCAGGGACCTGGAGTCATATGTGGATCTGATACAGCTTTCAAAGCAGCCAAACCCCAAAGCCCCAAATCACAGTAGGACATTTGCAAGTCATCTCTCTTTAAAAGTCTGGTTTGTATTTTGTAAAAATTTTAAAGACTCAGTTGGTTGAGCATCAGACTCTTGATTTCAGCTCAGGTCATGATCCCAGCATCATGGGATCAAACCTTGTGTCAAGCTTCACACTGAGCATGGAGTCTGCTTCAGATTCTCTCTCCTTCTCCCTTTGCCCTTCTCCCTTGCTGGCATTCTAAACAAAAACAAAATTTACCATGTCACTTAATTGATTCTACAGCTGCTCTTATTGAATTGTGACAGAATTATATTTCATAAAAATACTGTTTTTGAACATAGCTAATTTAAATATAATCCTTGTGAATGTTTCCTTTTCATTGCATCTGCTAGAATTAAGTAATATTTGTATTATATTTTGAGTAGATTAACTGGCCCTCTGATACATAAACATAATTACAATATGACACAGCCATATAGAGGCGTTTGAAACAGTGAAAAGGATTCATCTAGGCTGTGAGTTACTGTAAGAAATCTGTAAATATAACTAAAGATGTAGTTCAACAAATTTTGATCAGCACTAAAAATAACACAGAAAAAACTTGAAAAACAAACATATCACCACCCCCAAACGTATTAGTATTTTTATTAGTTTATTAATTGCATGCATAAATTAAATTAAGAGGGTTGACATTTTACAATTTCATTACTTGTTTTATATCTTTTATTTAATCTTTGTAATTTTGTTTCTGATAATCTTTGCTGTTTAAACTGTTTTCTAGGGGAGAGGGCAAGATGGCGGAGAAGTAGGGAGTCCCCTAACTCCCACCTGCATCTATCAAACAAAGAAGGGCTGAAGCCAAAAGACTTGAACTACAAGAGTATGAGAGGGAAACAGACAGAGTCCACTAAGAAGACAGCCTCATAGGTGCATGATTGAGAACTGGGGAAGATAAAAACAGCCGAGACACAGAAGCACAGTGGGGAGGGAGCTCCCTCTACAGAGAGACAAAGGGAAAAAAGTGGCCAAACTGCTCTTAACAACTGTCCCTGGAAAAGAGAAAAACCTCAACCCAGGAAGGAGAGGGTTCCTATCATCCCATCTTTAACCACAGGGTGTTCAGAGAGAGATACTATCTCTAACTGTGGAGGCTGCTTTGGGCTGTGTGCTCTGGGCCCAGACTGTATGCAAAGGACTCACTAGGCATCAGGAGAAATTTCTCCCCTACTTGATCCCCAGCTAGGAAGGGCCCTGGCCTGGGATACTGGGGTTACCTTTCAGTCACCATCATTACTGCACATGGAATAAGAGCTGAAAATGAGGGTGGGGGCGGGACATAGAGCAATGCCCACCTTAGCTATGCCAAGGGCACAATAAGATCAGACCGAAAAGAGGGATTACAAAACTTGGTCTGAGAAGGGACTGGGGGGCCGCCATATTTCTCTCCACAACCACCAAGGTGGAGCCTTAGGAGGCAGCCCCAGAGACCCACAGTGAAGGTGAGATCCACCTACACTAAACCACATTCATATGCCTTGCCTAGCTGCTTCATTACCAGAGCTGAATGGATGCTGTGGAAACAGAGGGCCCAGGCCCTTCCCCCAAAACCAGTACTGAGGTATTGCAGTAATTAACTCTAGATCCATTCTTCCTATTCAGATATATCTCGCTTAGCTCATTCTTATCTTTCCCCTCCCCTGGAGTGTGTATACTGGTTATAGGTTTGCTTAAACAGTCATATCTAATTCTTTCTCTCTCTCTCTCTTTTTTTTTTTAACTTTTATTTATTTTTGATACAGAGGGCGACAGAGCATGAACAGGGAAGGGCGTTGAGAGAGGGAGACAAAATCTGAAGCAGGTTTCAAGCTCTGACCTGTCAGCACAGAGCCTGACATGGGGCTTGAACACACAAACGTGAGATCATGACCTGAGCCGCAGTCCAACGGTTAACTGACTGAGCCACTGAGGCGCCCCTAATTCACTCTCTTGAAATATATTCTGCACCTCCGTCATTACCTTCCGTTCTCTCTGAAATAATCAGACTATATAATTTCTCAGGGTAACATGATCCAGGTCAAAGTTCAATTTCTCTTCCTTCTCATCCCTGTCACGTCTCTTTGTATATGCTCTTCCATCAGCACTACCTCTACCCTGCTCTTTATTTATAACTGGGATCTCTGGCATTCTGCTTTTAACTGCCCTTTGTCTTTTTTCCCTCTCCCTTTTGTTTTGCCTGTTTTTTTTCATTTGTTTGTACATTTGTGTGCTTTTGTTCCCTATTTGTTTGTCTGCTTTCTGTTCCAGGGCTACCTCAACAATCAAGCCCAAGTACACATGGTCGAGAGTCCCAAATATCACTACAAGTAGGGAAATAAAATAACCAAAGACACAACAAGAGAGACCAAGGGAACCCATTGAAAGAACACTTCATGAATAGACATATCCTAGACAGTCAATGATAATCCTTTAATATAGCAATACTCACAGGTGCAGAGCACATAACAGTTCTTTTTAAACTACCAAGAGACAGAAAACTAGCCAAAATGATGAAACGAAACAACTCCCCTCTAAAGAAATTCCAGGAAGTAGTCACAGCTACCGAATAGGTCAAAACATATCTAAGCAACATAAGTGAGCAAGAATTTAGAACGATTGTCATAAAATTAACTGCTGGGCTTGAAAAAAGCATGAAAGACATCAGAGAAGGTTTGCTACAGAGACTATGCACCTTAAAAATAGTTCTGATCAATGAAAAAATGCTATAAATGAGGTGCATAATAAAATGGAGACAATCGCTGCACAAACTGAAGAGGCAGGGGAAAAAATAGGTGAATTAGAACACACAATTATAGAACAAGAGGAAACTGAGAAAAAGAGAGATAAAATGATCCAGAACACAAAAAGAGAATTGAGAACTGAGTGATACAATCAAAGGGAACAATATGTGTACCATAGGAATTCCTGAAGAAGAAAGAGAGAAAGAGGCTGAAGAAATACTTGAAAAAATTATAGCCAAGAACTTCCCCAATTGGTGGAAGGAAACAGAAACTGAAATCCATGAGGCACAGAGACCCCCTCAGATGTAATCAGTCTTCTGCACGATATATCAGAGTGAAACCAGCAAAATATAAAGTTAAAGAGAATTCTGAAAGCAGCTACGGACAAAAGGGCAAAGGGAAACCTATCAAAGTAGTTGCAGGCCTATCTACTGAAAGTTGTCAGGCCACACAGGAATGACAGGAAATCTTCAATGTGATAAACAGGAAAAATATGCAGCCAAGAATCCTTTATCCAGCAAGGCTGCCATTCAGAAACAAGGAGAGATAAAGGTTTTTCCAAATAAACAATAATTGAAAGAAATCATTACCACTAAACCAGCCCTACATGAAATCCTAAGGGGAACTCTGAGTTGGTTCTTTGAAAAAATAAACAAAATCGATAAACCTCTAGCCAGGCTCCTCAGAAAGAAAAGAGAGAGCACCCAGATAGATAAAAATCATGAATGAAAAAGGATCTATTACACCCAATCCCTTAGAAATACAAGCAATCATCAGAGATTACTATGAAAAATTATATGCCAAAAAACTGGACAACCTAGAAAAAATGGACAAATTTCTGAATGCACATGCACTGCCAAAATTCAAATGGGAAGAGATAGAAAGCATGAATAGACCGATAACCAGCGAGGAAATCGAATCTGGTATCAAAAATCTCCCAACGAATAAGAGCCCAGGGCCAGATGGCTTCCCAGGGGAATTCTACACGACATTTAAAGCAGAGCTAATACCCATTCTTCTCAAACTATTTCAAAAAATAGAAATAGAAGGAAAACTTCCAAACTCAATTTACGAAGCCAGCATCACCTTGATACCCAAACCAGGCAGAGACCCAGCACAAAAAGACAGCTACAGACCAATATCCTTAATGAATACAGATGCAAAAATACTCAACAAGGTACTGGCAAGTCGAATTCAACAGCATAAAAAAAATCCATCATGATCAAGTGGGATTCATTCCTGGGTTACAGGGCTGGATCACTGTTCGAAAATCCAAAAATGTGATCCATCACATTAACAAAAGAAAGAATAAAAACCATATGATCCTGTTGATAGATGCAGAAAAAGCATTTGTCAAAATTCAAGAACTGTTCTTAAAAAAAGAAAAAAAACCTTGAGAAATTCGGAATAGAAGAAACTTACCTAACATTATAAAAGCAATTTATGAAAAGGCCACAGCTAAGACCATCCTCAAAGGGGAAAAACTGAGAGCTTTCCCCCTGAGATCAGGAACACGACAGAGGTGTCCACTCTCACCACTATTGTTTAACATAGTGCTGCAAGTTCTAGCATCAGTAATCAGACAACAAAAAGATTGGCTAGGAAGAAGTCAAACTTTCCCTTTTTACAGATGACATTATGCCCTACATGGAAAACCCAGCAGACTCCACCAGAAGCCCTCTAGAACTGATCAATCAATTCAGTAAAGTTGCAGGGACAAAATCCATGTACAGAAATCAGTTGCATTCCTATACACCAAAAATGAAACAATGGAAAGAAAAATCAAGAAATTGAACCCATTCACAATTGCACGAAAAACCATAAAGTACCCAGGAGTAAACCTAACCAAGGATGTAAAAGACCTATATGATGAAAGCTACAGAAAACTTCTGAAAGAGATTGAAGACACCAAGATATGGAAAAACATTCCCTGTTCATGGATCGGAAGAATAAACATTGGGAAAATGTCATTACTACCCAAAGCAATCTACACATTCAATGCAATCCCCATTAAAATTGCACCAACATTCTTCTCAAAGCTAGAACAAACTATCCTCAAATTCGTATGGAACCACAAACGACCCCGAATAGCCAAAGTCATATTGAAGATGAAAACCAAAACGGGAGGCATGACAATCTCAGACTTTATCCTCTACTACAAAGCTGTCATTATTAATACAGTATGGTATTGGCACAAAAACAGACACAAAGACCAATGGAATAGAAGAGAGAACCCAGAACTGGGCCCACAAATGGATGGCCAATTAATTTTTGACAAAGCAGGAAAGAGTATCCGTTCGAACAAAAGGCTGCCTCTTTAACAGGTGGTGCTGGGAGGACTGGACAGCCACGTGCAGAAGAATGAAAATAGACCACTTTCTTACACCATACACAAAAATCAACTCAAAATGGTTGAAGGACCTGAATGTGAGACAGGAAACCATTAAAACCCTCGAGGAGAAAGTGGAAAACAACCTCCTAGACCTCCACCGCAGCAATTTCCTACTTGACACATCCCCAAAGGCAAGGGAAATGAAAGCAAAACTGAACTCTTGGGACCTCATCAAGATAAAAAGCTTCTGCCCTGCAAAGGAAACAATCAAGAAAACTAATAGGCAACCAACAGAATGGGAAAAGATAGTTGCAAATGACATATCAAATAAAGGGCTAGTATCCGAAATCTACAAGGAACTCACAAAACTTACAGCCACAAAACAAATAACCCAGTGAAGAAATGGGCAGAAAACATGAACAGACACTTCTCCAAAGACGACATCCAGATGGCTGACAGGCACATGAAATGACGCTCAACATCACTCATCATCAGGGAAACACAAATGAAAACCGCAAAGAGATACCACCTCACACCAGTCAGAGTGGCTAACATGAACAAATGAAGAGACCATAAGTGCTGGCGAGGGTGTGGAGAGACGGGCACCCTCCTACACTGTTGGTGGCAATGTAAACTGGTGCAGCCGCTCTGGAAAACAGTGTGGAGGGTCCTCAAAAATCTATCCATAGAACTCCCTTCTGACCCAGCAATAGCACTGCTAGGGATTTACCCAAAGGATACAGAAGTGCTGATGCATAGGAGCACTTGTACCCCAATGTTCATAGCAGCAATGTCAACAATAGCCAAAACATGGAAAGAGCCAAAATGCCCATCACCTGATGAATGGTTCAAGAAGATGTGGTGTATATATATACAATGGATCATTACATGACAATGAGAATGAATGAAATCTGGCCATTTGTAGGAAAGTGGATGGACCTTGAGGGTGTCATGCTACGCGAAATAAGTCTGACAGAGAAGGACAGATATTATATGTTTGCACTCATAGGTCTAACAGGAGAAAAGGAGAAACCTAATGGAGGATCAGGGGGAGGGGAAGAGGGAAAGAGTTGGGGAGAGAGAGGGACGCAAACTTGAGAGACTATTGAATACTGAAAACGAACTGAGTGCTGAAGGGGAAGGGGAAGGGAAAAGAGGTGGTGGTGATGGAGGAGGGCACTTGTGGGGAAGAGCCCTGGCAGTTGTATGAAAACCACTTTGACAATAAACTATTAAAAAGAAAGAAAGTAAGAAAGAAAGAGAGAAAAGGTTCCTTTCTGATATTAGCTCTTTTCCCAAAAGAGGTCCCTCATCTAATTTATTCTTGGAATAAATGCCTTAGAAAAGAAGGCAATCTTTCCTTTGCACCCACAGAATAATCCTAGCAGACATTGTGTTACGTTAATCGAGCCACACAGAGAAAAATAGATAGTGTATGAAATTGATGACATTTTGGGGTGATGCGGGGTTTCTGGGGTCCGGAGATGACGACCGAGAAAGAATTCTTAAGGGCATCTGATTTTATTAAAGCATGGAGACAAGACCCATGGGCAGAAAGAGGAGGGGATGACTGGGTGGGGATGATTCTTTTATGCAGTCCAGGAAGATAAAATCTAGAGGGAGATTCTAGAGAGACTTTCATATGTTGCAGACTTACTGAAGACCTGGGTCTTCTCAAGCTAAGGCTGTTTTTCCCTCCAGCAAAGCATTACCATTGAGACAGTAGGGCGTTCCTGGACTTTAGGCTATGATGGGATTGCCTTGTTCTGGTAAGCTGCTGCAGACTCTTCTCCGTTTACACGTTTGTTTGTTTCTTTGTCCTTTCCTGGTTTGGGGTAGACTGGAGGGTCCAAGGAGGGCGATGTGCTAGCCTGTGCTTTGCCCCTCAGCCTGCCTCAAATCCCTCATCAAAATCACATGTATGTGGAATCTAAAAAATCAAATGATAAATACTAGCATGTTTGTTGACAGGGGCGAAGGACAGGGCAATGTTCAAACACTGGATCAAATGGTAAAAGGCTTACTGATGCAGATGCGTAGGACTGATGTTTAGAGCATGGTGACCAGAGTTAAGACTAGTGTATTGTACAGTTGAAATTTACTAGGGGGATGATGCCTGCGTGGCAGAGTCGGTTGAACGTGTGACTTCGGTTCAAATTATGATCTCACGGTTTCTGGGTTTGAGTCCCTGTGACTGGCTCTGTGCTGACAGCTCAGAGACTGGGGTCCGCTTCAGACTCAATGTCTCCCTCTTTCTCTCCCCCACCCCCGTCCTCTTGATCCCTCGCTCTCTCAAAAATAAAAAAAAAAACTATTTTAAAAATGTTCTTATTTTTGAAAAACGGTCATTTGTTAGGAAAGGCTATGCTAAGTGATAACAAAACACACACGTACACAGGTGTTAATTTTGGGAGTTGGGAGATATATTTATTAGATAGATGGTGGTTATTAATTTGGAAGCAGGACCCAGCGGTTCAAGGGCACTTGGTCCTAGTAGCCCTAGACAGACTCATTTCTCCCACTCATGGCTGACAACATTAAAGGCAAGAAAGAAGACTTTGGCTGCCTCCATGCATGTTGACTTGAAACTTTCTCACTGGGTTCCTTCCAGATTGTGTCTTGGCTCAGTAGGGAGACGCTGAGGACAAAGCCCCTGAGGGGACCTGAAACTACCCCCTCAAGCCTCAAGGAGTGTCCTGAGCCAGAAAGACCCCAGCCCAGCCCTGATGGACTCCTAGACAGTGACAGATTTAACTTTCATCGTATATCTGCAGGCACCCACTCACTTTGGCCCCACATTTCACTGACATAAACCTTGAAGTATTGCCCACATTTCCGAGCCAGCAGAAAGCAACCACTGAGCACACTAGCCATGAATAGACACAAGTAAGGGAAATCATGAGCAAAGAATATATGGGTAATATTAATACAGACAAACATACATGTAATTTATTGGCAGCTGACATATGGCTGATTCCTATCTGAATGAAACTTCTTGTTAAAATCTACTCTGTTGAAAATTGTTACCCACAAACCTAAAACATAAATAAAAACCCAAAACAAAATGAATTGATGTTGTGGACACTCTCATACAAATGGAAGCATGATTAACAGAATTCTCAAATGAGAATAGGAGAAATTGAAACCATCAGAATCCTGAATAAATCATAGATATTTGTTACAAAAGGATCCCGCTTAAAAAGTAATGATTTACACGTTGAGAAAAGCCCTCCACTTCCAAGTATTACTGATACATAAAAAGGAGTGGAAATGAGAATTTCAGAAGTAGCCTATGCCATTTAAGGTCACCCAATATTAGAGTTGTCCCTCATCTACAGTAAAGGATGATGGTAGCTTAAGAAGGGGACGCTAAAGCTGAAGATATGAAACATCTCAAGGATTTTTATCTTAACATCTAGAAATCACTACTTCTTTCCTCTACAGCAGTGATCTGAATCGCACTCATACAAAAAGGAACCTTCCAGGAGACATTCTTGAAAAGGAAGCACCAAACCCTACATGTGGATTTGCACCCCTGCTCCGTGAAGTTCATTAGGTTTAAAATGTACCCATTAAGACCTCCAGCAACCCTCCTGTTTCTTCAAAGAATGTAAACCTTATCTTTGTTTCTACAGGAAAAAGAAATTCATATTTATTTATGTATGTTAATGTATATTTATTTTTGACAGAGAGACTTTTTTCAAAAAACTTTATTTATTTTGAGAGAGAGAGAGAGACTTGTTTTTAGTGTTTCTATATTTTTCAGTCGGGGGTGGGGGGAAGAAGCAGAGTTAGAGGGGGACATGAAATGCAAAGCAAATTCCAGGCTCTGACCTGTCAGCACAGAGCCCAACGCAGGGCTCCAATCCGTGAACCACAGATCACGACCTCAGCCAAGTCAGATGCTTAACTGACTCAGCGACCCAAGTGTCCCAGATATTTCTAGTTATTGAGATGTATCAGGATTCATGCTTTGATAATGAGGATTGGGCACTATCGTTGCTTTATGGTAGCCTAGTACAATCAATGCAGTTGCTTCAAGGTAGACTAGCCTATACACTAGTGAGTGGCTCATTTTAAAATTGTTAATGGCGTACAATATGACAGTCATAGTCACAATGCAGTATTCAAAATATGATTACATTTTCATAAGAACCACTTGTCAAAAATAAATAAAAATCATTTTAGAAAACACAACTACATACTTCTGATGAGAGGCTGAAATGTAGTTTCTCCAATTCAAAGTTAGAGAAATTCGGTGTTGTAATATAAGTAATTGAACACAAAGTTGTAAAACATGAAGAAAACGAATATACTGTTAATGTATACTAAATATTACTGTCTCTGTGCTTATGTAAGTATAGGTTCTCCACCTTCATACGCCTCACACACATTGTTCTACAGATGAAGCCTTTGGCAATGATGAGGACAGAAAACAATTCCTGCATTTTTATGGCTGAGTAATAGTCCATGGTGTGTATATACCACTTGTGCTTTCTCCATTCATCGATTGATGGTCACTGGATTCGTTCCATTTCATAGTTTTTATCAATAATGCTGCAATAAATACTCAGGGTGCATACATATGTTTTGGTATATGTTTGACCGTATTTCTGTTTTTAATTTATTTCTTTTTTTTAATAATAGTTTATTGTCAAATTGGTTTTCATATAACACCCAGTGCTTCTCCCCACTAGTGCCCCCCACCATGACCACCACCCCTCCCTCCCTCACCTTCCCCTTTCAGTCCATGGTTCATCTTCAGTATTCAGAAGTCTCCCTTGATCTATGTCCCTCACTCTTCCGTGCTCTCTTTCCCCCTTCCTCTCCCCATGGTACCCTGCTAGGTCTGTCCTGTTAGACCTATGAATGCAAACATATGGTATCTATCCTTCTCTGCCTGACTTATTTCGCTTAGCATGACACCGTCAAGGTCCATCCACTTTCCTATAAATGGCCATATTTCATTCTTCCTTATTGCCATATAGTACTCCATTGTATATATATACCACATCTTCTAGATCCATTCATCAGTTGATGGACATTTAGGCTCTTTCCATGATTTGGCTATTGTAGAAAGTGCCGCTATGAACATTGGGGTACATGTGCTCCTATGCCTCAGCACTTCTTTATCCCTTGGGTAAATTCCTAGCAGTGGTATTGCTGGGTCATTCTCCAAAGAGGACATCCAGATGGCCAACAGGCACATGAAACAATGCTCAGTGTCTCTCCTCATCAGGGAAATTGAAATCAAAACCATACTGAGATACTACCTCTCACTGGTCAAAGTCGCTAAAATGAACAAATCATAAGGCTATAATTTATTTCTTTAAATTCACGTTAGTGGGAGTGCCTCAGTGGTTCAGTTGGTTAAGCATCTGACTCTTGGTTTTAGCTGAAGTCAAGATCTCAGGCTTTGTGAGTTTGAGCCTGGCTTTGGACTCTGTGCTGATACCAGGGAGCCTGCTTGTATTCCTTCTCTTTCTCTCTCCTGTCTCTGGTCTGTCTCTGTCTCTCTTTCCCTCCCCTGCTCACTAAATCTCAAAATAGATGAATAAGCTTACAAAAATAAATAAATTCAAGTGACTTCACATACTCTCTAGTATTGGTTTCAGGACTAAACCCCAGGGATTCATCTAATACATATGACACTTTGTGTTCATCTCCTTAATCTCCAACGCCCTCTTAGCTTATCCCCCCCCACCTCCCCTCCAATAATCCTAAATTTTTTCTTTGTAATTAAGTGTCTTAAGGTTTGCCTCCCTCTCTGTTTTTATTTTATATTTCCTCCCTTCCCCTATGTTCATCTGTTTTGTTTCTTAAATTCCACACATGAGTGAAATCCTATGTTTGTCTTTCTCTACTGACTTACCACACCTAGTAAAATACACACTGGCTCAGCTTATTGCAATAAGCAGGATTTATTCTTTGTGATCACCAAATAATATCCCATTGTATATCTATACCACACCTTCTTTGTCTATTCATCAGTTGATGAACAGCTGCACTCTTTCCAAAATTTGACTATTCTTGATAGAAATGCTATAAACATTGGGGTGCAGGTGCCCCTTCAAATCAGGATTCTTGTATCCTGTAATAAAGTCATATTATTTTTCATCTGTTGAGGATCCTCCATACTGGCTTCCAGAGGGGCTGCCCCAGTTTGCACTCTCACCAGCGTGCAAAAGAGTTTCCCTTTATCCATGTCCTTGCCAACACCTGTTGTTCCTGGAGTTGTTCATTTTAGCCACCAGGTGTGAGGTGGTAGCTCATTGTGGGTTGGATCTGTAATTCCCTGATGATGGACAATGTGGAGCATCTTTCAATGTGTCTGTTAGCCGTCTGGGAGCTTCCTCTGGAAAAGGGTCTCTTCACATCTTCTGCACGTTTCTTCACTGGATTATTTGTATCTTAGGCGTTGAATTTGATGGCTTCTTCAGAGATTTTGATACTAATCGTTTATTCCATATATCATTTGCAAATATCTTCTTCCATTCCATTGGTGGCCTTTTAACTTTGTTGATTGTTTTCTTTACTCACCAGATGTTTATAATCTTGATGAGGTCCCAATCGTCATTTGTGTTTTCATTTCCCTTACCTCCAGAGACATGTCTAGTAAGAAGTTGCTGTAGCCAAGGTCAAAGAGGTGGCTGCCTGTGCTCGCATCTAAAATGTTGATGCTTTTCTGTCTCACATTTAGATCTTCCATTCATTTAAAATTCATTTGTGCGTATGGTATAAGAACCTGGTTCACGTTCATCCTTCTGCATGCTGCAGTCCAGTGTTCTCAGCACCACTTGCTGAAAAGACTGTCTTTGTTCTTTTGGATATTCTTTACTGCTTTGTCGAAGAGCAGTTGGCCATAGATTCGTGGGTCCAATTCTGGGTTCTCTATTCTGTTCCAATAATCTCTGGGTCTGCACTTCTGCCAGAACCATGCTGTCTTGATGAGTTGTTTTGGAATACAGTTTGAAGTCTGGAATTGTGCTGCCTCCAGCTTTGCTCTTCTTTCTCAACATGACATTGGGTTCTTGAGTTAACTTTATGTTTTGGATGCAAATTCCAAGAGCGCTGGCCAGCATAGACCAGTTTAGGTCTAGGACAGCTTCACCTAGGAGATGGACTCTGAAGTGTCAGACACTTACCAGGATCTCAGTATAATGTTAAAACCTCCACCCACTGGGGAGCCCAGCCTTCGTTAATACAACATACGAAATGCATTTCAGCTTCTTTCCTCAGTACACATGTGCTTGCACTTGCCTTATACCCACCTCCACATAGGATGACAAAGCTCCCCTTTCAGATGTTCATTGTAATCCTGAATCAAAGGAAGTACTTACCCCTGTCCACTTTGGTAGTTGTTCCCCCAATCCCCTCATTCATTGCAAAGTTTCCTTTGAGTGACAATTCCAACTAGTGCATTCTCTACCTGTCACTCACCATGGAGGCATCTCATGTTAGCTTAGATACAGGAGGTCATCGTCACCCAAGAAGAGGATGTGTCCATAACTCTCTAGCATCACATCCCTGAGGGAGGCGCAGGCATCCTCAGTCCTCCTGGCGAATTCTATGGCCACATTCCTGAATGCCAGAAGCCCCTACAATAAATGCCACAGTTTCCATGTGGACAGGGCAGGGTTCATAATGGCACCTCAGATGAAAGAAGGAGGTGGGGTAAATGGTTCTGGCTCTGGTGAGATTCTGCTTTCTGCAGTAAGATCATTTTTAACAGTTATATACTTTACATCTTTTCTTCCTTTGAGGTAATAAGGCGGCATATGTTTCACAGAACCACTGTGAACACTCTATTCCTGCCAGATAAACTGTGAACTGAAGGTGCCGACAGAGGCACACACATGTTTGAGGACTGCATTTATATCATGCAGTATAAGTTGTGTCTATTTCTTCGTTTGAAAGTTTTAGTGAGTTAGAGATGTAGTTATCCAATTCCGTATTTCTTATTTTTTGGATGTTTACATATTTTGAGAGGGAAAGACAGATCACGAGTGGGGAGGGGTAGGCAGTGAGAGCAGGAGACACAGAATCCAGGGCAGCCTCTAGGCTCCAAGATGGTAGCACAGATTCTGACACAGGGCTTGACCTCAGGAACCGTGAGATCATGACTTGCACTCAAGTCGAACACTTAACTGACTGAGCCACCTGTATAGGCACCCCTCTATGTATCAGGTTCTAATATGAATTAGAAATTCACAACAGTGATGTTGACATCAGGTTTTGTCTGATTCAGGAATTAGAAAGGGAAACTGAGTCTGCATTTCGAAGAAGGTATTAGCAAATAACAAACAGGTAGAATTCCATGGAAAGAATTGTCAAAGAACAATAAATGAGTGGGGTTTATATGCAATCCAGATTGTACAGGTTAAAGCAAGACAGCCAATAGCAGTACTTTCTGAGCATTAGTAATGACTAGATTCCAAAGTTAACATACATCAATGCACGCGCGCACACACACACGCACACACACACACACCTAGACACATACACACACACACACAGAGTCTTGGGGACATATTATTCTTCCCATTTGTAGAATATTTTGTCCCGCATCCAGTAAATGTAAGAAACTAGATATTTTTTCAGTAGCCATTTTACTAACTTGAGACAGAGAAACAACAGGTGGGCAGAGAGGCATTGGGAAAGATTAAATTCTGCATGGGGCTCTGCACCGAGAATACAGCCTGCTGACGATTCTCCATCCTATCTTTGCATATTCTTGTTCTTCCATGTGTCATGGAGGAATTACACAACTTCCTCACCTCATGGAAAAAATGTAGTCTTTTTTTTCCATGTCACTCGTTTATAAATTCATGCCTTGGGGTGTTATGTGGATTTAGAAGGTTCTGGAGTCCAGCTCAGCAGGTGCAGTGGTCCCTGAAGGATGGACAGTATCGGCAAAAGGGAGTGAGAGAAGTTCATGGTTCTTTCTGATCACCAGGCAGGCATCTCTGCTGCGCTTCTCTAGCTTTATGTATAGTGACAGGTACAAGGAGCAGAAAGAACAGCGTGTGTTTTGTAAATGATTTGTCGTAGATAACTTTTACAATTTTCCGGAACGTGGACTCTGCAGAAGTTAAAATTCTAATCCTAGTAGTAATGATTGTCTTAAAAAACTTAGCTACAGGCACTCATGCCATATAATGTTTTCATTAAATGGGAAGGGCAGGTATGTTTTCTTTTTAATTTTTTCATGGTTTTTTATTATGTATTTTTGGGAGACAGAGACAGTGAGAGCAGGGGAGGGTCAGAGAGATAGGGAGACAGAGAAACCGAAGCAGACTCCAGGCTCTGAGCTAGCTGTCAGCACAGAGCCCAACACGGGGCTCAAACCCACGATCCATGAGATCATGACCTGAGCCGAAGCCCGCTGCTCAACTGACTGAGCCACCCAGGCGCCCCAAAATGTCTTTGTTTTGAGAGAGAGAGAGAGAACAGGGTAGGGGCAGAAAGAGAAGAGAAAGAGCACACTAATCAAGCGCTGTACTGACAGCGTGAAGGGCAAAGCATGGGTCATCCACACAAACCTTGAAATCATGACCTAAGCTCAAACCTAGATAGAGATGCTTAACTGACTAAGCCACCATGTTCCTGAATGTTTATTTTTCAATATGACATATTATCTTTGCATAACATTTACCTGGGCATGGGGTTTTGAAGACAGGTTAACAATGGCAGTTAACATGTTTCATGGTTTTTCAAGAAACTGGCACTCCTGATGGTCCAAGCAGAATCTCTAAGTGACATTAAGGATAGGCATTTACTCCTGCCCCAGTAAGTCATGCTTTAATGCAACCCTAAGAGGGGGAAGATCCTTTAACATGGCAAGGGTAAAATCCATAAGATATGTAGAATCATGCCCACAACTGTAGCCAGTGTTAACTGAAGTAGAAGCTTTTTACGCTAGAATGTTCTGTCCAGGGACAGGAAGCATCACGACTTCATCAAGGATACTGCTCCGGGGGAACAGGTCTATGCTCCATCTGATGGCCCAGAGTCAGCCTAAGGTCTCTGGCAGTTGAATCTCCATGGGGCCATCAGTTCAATCTCACTAGGGACACTCTCTGCAGCAACAAGGACTCATTGGAATAATTGGGGATGTCCCATGGAGACTGGGGTTAGGATGGCACTAGAATCTGAACCTGCTTCCCACTCAGAGAAAGAGGAGTGAGTCATCCAGTGTCCTCCCCTCATTCCATAGAAGGAAGCTCCTTCATGGTGCCCAGGGGAGACTCATTCCAAGCTCCTTTTCCTATTGTGAGAACACTGAGCATGTGTAGAGTTGCAAACAGATAGAAACTGATTGTTTGAATGGCATCTTGTCATTCAAAAAAAGGATGAAGAGACATGATTCCTGCCATGTAGGGATTTTAAGAATAGAGCAAATGGGTACATTGTTGAATTCAGGATTGTGGAGAGAATGAGAGGAAGAGGTGATGTCCAGGGGACTTGGCTGCAGTTGGGCCAGTTCCCTCTCTGTGTTGTGGTGTCACTTCTGATGGGTCATCCATGAACCAAAGAGTTGTTCTTTTTTTTTTCATTTTAAGAGTTTTTCTTAGCAGCAGTAGTAGTGGCATTTATTTTACATTCTCTTTAAGAATACAAGTTTTCTAACATAATGTCTGTAGTTCACGCTCAGGCGCACAGAAGCAAGGACGCGAGGGTAAGGGAATGAGGAAAAGAAAAGAGAATCAAAGGATGGGAACAGGAGGGACAACATGAGTGATGCCCATATTGCCACTTTATTTCTCATTTGCAAGAAGTTTAATACAAACAGCCACAACTAAGAGAAGGTTTTTTCTAGACAAAACTTCTGTTTTCATGATTATTGTTGTGCCATATTGCTGAGAACTTTACATTCTCTTCTTATTGTTATTATAAGAGTGCCAAAGTGTGAAGGACATTTGTACAATAACATTTCAACCCAAGAAGCTTGAAGGACATTGGTGCAAAAACATCTTAACTCAAGTGAATTAACCTCTGAGGAACTGGATCAGCCGCAAGATTTGTAAGGGCACAAGAGCTTTGTTCGATCACACTCCCCCTACTGGCTCCTTGCCGCTGCTTCCCACTATTGTCCCAGAAAATTCTGTTTATGTAAAGTTGCTTTCTATTTTATTTTATGAAATAGAAAGGGAAGAGACTAAATAGATTCACATAATATGAACTCTGGTGTTAACATTCTCTGGGCAGGCTTAGGACTGACAGAGCGGGAAGCAACCCAGAGACAGAGACATCAGAGTTTGCAGACAGCTCCCTCCCTTGCCCAGACCATATCCACCCCCTTCTGAGACCGTGTCCAGGTCTGGACTGGCTCTGGGATCTCCCCCTTTCCGAGGACAGATTAGAGAAGGTGAGATTCTGAGTCATTCCTTTCAACTCCCAGGGCTGGTGCTCACAATTCCAAACACCCAGAAGCAGATAAACAGGAGCAGAGGACTGACTATATCTTTTAGTGCCTTCATTTCTATCTTTCCTATTCATCCTGTTTTCCATGAGCCTTCACCCAGAATCCTATTTTCCTTTCCTGCAGATTTTCAGGAGTTGCTCAATTAACAAAATATAAATATATGGATATATTCTGACATGATTATAACAATCTAACTAACTATACTTATCACCTCATATAATTAGGAGTTTTGGTTTTTTTAATTTTAATGTTTTATTTATTTTAGAGAGAGACAGAGGGTGAGCAGGGGAGAGTCAGAGAGACAGGGAGATACAGAATCCAAAGTAGGCTCCAGGCTCTGAGCTGTCAGCAAAGAGCCCAATGCGGGGCTCAAACCCACAAACTGAGATCATTACCTGAGCTAAAATTGGATGCTTAACCAACTGAGTCACACAGGTTTCCCAGGACTTTTAATTTTTGATTTTTGTGGAGAACATCAAAGATACATTCTCGTAGCAAATGTCCAGTATAAAACACACATAATTATATGTATCTCCATCCTGTCCTTTAGATTTCCAGAATTTCACGCATACCTGAAATTTTGTACCATTTGACCCACTCCCTTACTATGACTTCATTCAGCTCTTGGCAATCACAATTCTACTCTGCTGTAGGAGTTGAATGCTATTAGGTTCCAGATAGAATAGAAATTATATAGTATTTGCCACTTTCGATGTCCTATTCCACTTAATATAAGTTCCTCCAGGCTCACCTGCATTGTCCCCAAGGGAAGGATGTCCTTCATTTAAGGTTGAATTTTGTATCTATATAGAACGAGAGATGATACCTAGATAGATACAGATATCTACATTTAAATAGATATATAGATGTATGATATATATATGGCATTATCATTTATAATACATAATATATTCTATGATATTCACTTAAATTTTTTTGTCTTTTTAAATTTTACTTTTGAGAGACAGAGACAGAGAGTGAGCGGGGGTGGGACAGAGAGAGAGGGAGACACAGAATCTGAAGCAGGCTCCAGGGTCTGAGCTGTCACCACAGAACCTGATGCGGGGCTCGGATCCACGGATTGTGAGATCATGACCTGAGCTGAAGTCAGACACTCAACCGACTGAGCCACCCCTCTATGATATTAATTTTTATATCATACATAATATTATCTATAGATGACACGTTCCATACATACTCCTCCTAGAAAGCAGGGAAACGACAGGGTGATAACAATTCCTGTTTTCTCAAATGATTAAACTCGAGAAAGTGGTAACTCAAGTGTGGAGGAATTAAACTGATCATATATTGCAAATGAGAGTGTACCAAGTACAGGAAACTGGCCTTTACTTATAAGCTCACACCATTTTTCTATCCTATTTAAAAAATAAAAAGCAAACACAACAATTTAAAGTCCCTGGACTTTGAATCTAACCTTCCTTTCTGTATTTTTCAGTTCATCCATATTTCATTCCTGTGGTTGAAAATGTTCTTTTTCAATCCATAGGTAAACAGAAGATGGAAAATGGGTCAGGCCCAGTACCTATATCTTCACGGTTACTGTGTGATGCCTAGTGGGCAACCCACAGAATATTATCGGGATTAAGTCACACCATGTATGTGAAGTTCCCTACAGGGGACGTCATCAACTCACTGTAAACAGGAAATTAGTGCTCAATCCACATTGCAGTGATTGATTTCTACATATAATTTTCCAAATGGAGATTGGCTCAGACATTAGTGTATTCCAGATCTTCTTCCGGTAAACTTTCAAGTGCAATGAAAGCATGCGGTCCTGCAGGATGGTGATGGCGGTCTTCGCTGGGAATCAACAGTTAACTCACAACAGTGAAAAACGTGGTATACTCTTCCCTGGAGCTCAGCAGGAATTGTCCGTGTTAACGTCAGGTGGTGGCTGTGGGGGTCTCAGATGTGCTGAGGCTGCGTTTGTGCCACTAAACGTGGGTCTCAGGGAACAGCATGAGCACTTACAAGGAACTGGTGAAAGATACAATTCACAGACCCCATTCCAAATTACGGAATCACCATTTCTTTGATGGGACCTGGAACACCAAATGATTTATATATACATGAAAACTTGAAAGCACAAACCGCCTATCAGCCTGGGTTTACAATAAACATCCCATGGCGAGTTTTAAGAACCAGCATCACCTGTGCCTTCTGCCAGAGACTTCTATTGGTCAGGATGAGAGCATCGGTGTTGCTTTAACTATGAACTCCAGGAGATTCTCAGGTGAGGTCAGGGTTAGCATGAGGATTCACAGACATATTTGGGAGGGCTGTGTCTGACTTTCAGTCGAAGAGACGATGACAGTCTGTTGGGCATGAACTTGGAAGGGGCAGGTGAGGGCAGCCCAAGTTCCCCGAGGTGTGGCAGGATGTGTGGCTGTCTGTGAGAGGGGAGGACATCTGAAACCGGGAAGGAGAAACTACCATGGAAGTCGCCATGCAGGAGTTCCATTTTTTCTAACTCTTTCCTGCCACAAGGTCATTGAGAGGGTGAGGTTTGAGCATTTCAGGATTTTTCTGCCTCTGATGCGATGAGAGCAGGGGAAGAGGCTATGCTGAGGCCTTTAATGGCCTACAGGTGTGATTTCTCCACATAATGTCACCTCAGAAAGCACTCGAGAGCAGAAGGGAGAGGAAGAGATGGCTACTTCTCAGGTAAATTTTGACTTGACTTAGCTAGGGACGGTGTCCTCATTTCCTAGTGAAATGCTGTGCATTTACAACTTGCAAACCTTACTTCTCTATCTCTGCAGGTCTCGCCTAGCAAATTTGTTTTGGACTAGTCAATTTAAGCTTTTTAGGACATTCCTGAGTTACCCCTCTGTGCTCTCTCTCCATTCTCTATGACCAGGCTGTCTATACAGCATGAGGAATTCCTGTCCTGAATTTATGACCTGCAAATTCTTGAAAATAACCATTTGGTGACAGATCCATATGGGGATGTGTTGGGGACCCCAGTAAAGGTCAATATTATATACTGAAGTCCTGTCTGGGTGTGGCATGAGTCTATGTAAACTAAATTAAGGAACATGAACAAATAGGGACTCATGGTTGTTACAGTCAGGTATGCGTTGGAGTTTTGATTTCAGCTTATGTCATGATGTCACAGTTTTGAGTTTAAGCCCTGTGTCAGGCTGCTCGCTGTCAGCAGAGTTTGCTTGGCATACTCTTATCCTCTCTTTCCCCCCTCTCTTGCTCAAAATAAATAAATAAACTTAAAACAAAAAGAACATGAACAAAGACATCATATGGCTATTTGGCCCTGAATAAGACAGCGTTCTGAAAAAGAGCCTTGCTATCTAGATTGTTTCAGAGACTTACTATTTAAAATACATTGAAAGGGTGTCTGGGTGGCTCAATGGTTAAGCATCTGAGTTCCGCTAATGAGATCTCATGGTTCATGGGTTTTAGCTCTTGTCGGGCTCTGTGATGGCAACTTGGGGCCTGGTTTAGATATGGTTTCTTCGTTTCTCTCTGCCTTTCCCTGCTCTGTCTCTGTCTGTCTGTCTCTGTCTCTCTCAAAAATAATAAATATTAAACAAGTTTAATAAAATAAAATACATTGAAGATGATAGAACATGGGAGAAATCTGTGGCTTGAAATTTGCCATAATCTTCTATATTTTCACAATTGGTATCCTATGAAAATTGGTAGGGTGTGTTTTTTTTTTACATTCTTTGGAAACTCTATCACAATAATGATGAGTCCTTCTACATGCCTGAGGCCACTGATACCAATTTGTCTCATTAGAGCTGATGTTAACATTGTTCATGTGGATCAGGGTCTCTCTGGCAGTTTCCCCCAGAAAATGAAGTCTCTCTCCTTATTTACAGGGGATCCTAGCCTTTGCAAATAAAGGTTTTATATTAGTCCTGGACCTCCTAATTTGCAATTTTATTTTGTCCAGGATGAATGATATATTCTCCCATTATTGCTGTTTTAAATTTTCAGCAAACGGAAACCACTATCATATAATTCCTATATGTTCATGGTCTTAAAATTCTATAATGTGACTTGGTACAAATGACATCATTTCAAGGAAATAATCAGGCATTTTTCCGTGTAAGGAAGTATTCATGATGTTTTATCTTGACTTAAACCTTCCCCTTCCCTGAGGTTCTCTGTTGCCTTCACTGTGAATTAGTGATAATTTAGAATCTACATGGCATAGGATACTGTTGCCCACAGTTTCAAATCTGATATGTCTTTCTTATTTTTTATTCAATAGTACCTATAAGTGGAATTGAGGGAGCTGAATATTGAAAAGTCTTACTAAGTATTCCAAAGAGATGAACAGGAAACAACATGTGGAGAAAGAATTCTCTATACACTTCTGTAATCTGTCCTACACTCTACTGAGCATAGTGCTGGATTTGAAATTGTAGATTTTCCAGCCAGGGTCGTGTATTCTGCTACCAATGGGTCTTGCTGCCTCTAGAGTAGATCTGGTCAGGTAAAAGGAAAGAGCCCTGTCACATGAAGAGAAAGGAGAGAGGACCCACACACCCAGGTAAGTGGGAATGAGTGAAGCAGATGACACAGTGAGGGACCAAAGTTAAAGGAGAAAACTCAATCTCAAAATGTGGTTTGGGAACCTCATCCTGAATGGAATGATTCTAGAAGCCCAGGTTTATTTCGCTGGTCGTTACAGAGGTACCTCTCCTGTCTCCCTCTTCCTGTGCTCCTCCATCCTCTTAGGCTTACCCTCTGTCCCAATGTCTTCCATGACATCCACAGTAACACTGAAAAGCCTTCCATGGCCAGTTAGGGTCTATTTGATTGGACTGCCTTTCTGTTCATTTTTGGAGCATGTGAAATTAGGGAGTTTCTAAGTGCAGGCTGAAATGTGATTTACTCCTGTCCCACTAATGGGTGCGCTTGTCTCCTGGAGACTTACACAATGTCTGGTACAACATCAGGAATGTGAGGTGGACTGATGCTCCCCTATCAAATCTTACACAGGGCAGCCCTATCCATAGAGGCTCCGCATTGATGAGACCCAGACTCTGTCCTCAGAAATATACTGGGAGCCTGAGTGTTTATGTTGGCCTCACAGTGGAGTCACTGGCCACTTCCTGAAGACCTAATTGATGCTGGGCCCCATTAAGGCCTATGTGCCAGAATCTTTGCGGTTCGCCATTACAGATGATAGTGCAAAAAACTATAATGGAGATTCCAATGGGAAGGCAAAGCTGAGAATGCATTTTCAACATTGCTTGTCAAATCTTCATGTATACACAAATCACTTGGGGTTCTCATTAAAAAGAGAGTCTGGGACCCACACTCAGATATCATGACTTCCCTAAGTCTGGATAAAGGTCATTAATTTGTATTTTTAACAAGCATTGAGATTGCTGTCCCCAGACTTCATCTCCAGTAGCAGTAAGGTAGGGAAAGCAGAAGAGCACCCCTGAGTCCCTTATACCCAACCATCTTATCTCGACACAAGTACTGTTGTTGCCAGTGGAAATTACTAACAGCTTTTGAGAAGATGTTATTCTCTGAAAATCCCCTGCAGTTGGAAAGGGACTAGATAAGACAGTGGTATCTGACCAAGGCTCTTTGCGGTACACATGTGCACTCCTCCAGCAAAGGGATGTTTATTGAGTATCTACCACCTGCTCCAAGTGTATGAGGATACACTGTGTCCAGGACGCTGGCCTGAGAATCTCACATTGTGCACGTTAATCATTCCCAAGCCCTGGGAATTGGGTACATTATGTTCATTATTGCAGGAAGACTGGATACCTGGTGAGCCTCTGGAGCAGAGTGATTCTCTTCTTTTGAATCATCAGTACTCTTGAAAACAATGTTGGATGTGATGGCACAAATATAGAGAGCAGATGGGAGACAGAAAGAAAGGGTGGAGTAGAGCCTCTGAGGGAAATTGGAATAGGATCATTTGCATTTATATATTTGGTTAATTTCCATGTCAGAAAATCAAGGGACACCCCAGGCATGGAAGGTGGATGCTATGTGTTACCTTGGAAAAACTGTTTGAACCAGAAAGATGAAAGGGACTCACCAAATGGTAAGTGCTTTCCAATTCTTTCTTGAATCTGAGTCTCACGAAAGTGCTACTATCAGTAGACTATCCAGGAAGCTGAGCTGCTAGGAAATCTGTTCTCTGAGCTGTTCTGAGTGGGGAGGATCAAGGACTGGCAGCGCAAGTTAATTTCGTGGTGAACACGTATTTATGACAGATTCTCTGCCATGATGACAGAGACAATTTATTCCCACGCTCTGTCAGTCTCCACAGGCACCATGGAGACAGAAGGACTATTTAAGATGTGAATTCAGGGACAGCTTAGCTGTGTCCACAATGTTAGCCCCGAAGTATGAAACAGGAATCCCCGAACGTCATAGGGTCTGCTGCAGTAGTGGGATTGATGGGAGCTTGAGCGTTTATATTAACAGAATGATCCTGGATGGACAGTCCCTGCTCCCCCTCTGCTCAGGGTCACCTGCATTGTGGGAGGTGCCAAGCTCGACGGGTTTGCCTGCATTCTCTTTGGGCACATGAGTGAAGTTTGATAATACGAAAGGGAGAAATGAGAGAAGGCAGAAAAACTCGGTAGGATAGCATTGGTGCAAGGGAGGATTGTTCTGTCCAGAGACTCTATCCCTTCTCATTTGAAATGTAAACTCAGGTGTGTGGGCTTGGTTGAGATGGGATTCAGGGCTGGTCCTCTGGAGACCTGGGCAGGTGAAAGGAAAAGCACATGACTGCAGGTTTTGGCCTCAGAAGGCCAATGTGTGCCACAGGTCCTCTCTGCACAGGTGCGCAAGTGGTCAGAAATTCTACCTATGCAGGCGCTGTGGGGAGCCATTACCAAGAATGAAATCTGGGACAGTGAGGGCCAACTCACATCATTGACTTATGCACATGAGCAAATGTTGCCTGAGAGAGGCAGGGAAAGGTGTCCTACTGAGTTTTATGCCCATGTTAGGAGTGGGCAAGGTGTTTAGGCGATGTGAGAAAGGTGCTCAAAATGAAAGGTGCTACTGTATAATGGCAAAAGATGATATATGTTCAAATGTTCAAGAGTTCACCGGACCAGTTTTTTTTTTTCTTCAAATGGTTAAGCCTATTCCTTCCATAGGAGATCGTGGTCAGGTTTTTATAGAGGTGATGTGGAAGCAAAGGAAGGACAGTGCTCGACGGGATAAACCTTCTTAGTGGTGCTTATTTTGGGGATGCAATTGTAAGCAGAGGGAAACTGCCCCAAAATTAATATCAGAAATCTTACAGAGGGGTATTATGGCTGAAAGGACAAATAACTTCTTTGGAGATTAAAATACCAGATAGCAATGTATATTAAAAATCTTATGAGAAAAAAATGCAGTGTATTATGCAAAAGGTTAGAAAACAGGTTACTGTAAATTAGCCTGTACATGTTGGTTTTGAGAAACTATATGCTCCTGGTTATAGGAAAGAACCATGATTTTCATCAAAATAGTGTTCTCCCTCACACATCAAAATCTGAAACAAGACGTCCTTCTGAAATTGTCATTTAGCATTACCCCCCCTTCCTGATATAGGTTTTTGAATATCAGCTAGTCATTTAGAGAACCCTTAAGATACAGATGTTCATAAACCTTACACAAGCTCTAATTGAGGAACCTACAGATACACCAACATTTATGGGAAAAGGTGTTGGTTTGGAAAGTGGAAAGTACTACTTGAGTTACAGAAATACCCTATTCATGTCCTTCTAAAACCAACCTGGAGGGAAAATCTTAATGTGTTCTTCTAAACACCATATGGCTAAAAACCCTCCACAAATGACCCCCTACTTCATAATGACCTTTGCTGTGTCCTATTAGAGACCTTGGCTTAGTCTATTTATCTGACATAAGCATAGCTACTTGGCTTTCCTTTGGTTTCTGTTTTCATGGAATATCTTTTTCCGTATCAGCACTTTCATCTGACTGTGTTTTAAAGCTGAAGTGAGTCTTTCTCTTTTTTTAAATGTTTTTTTTAAATTATTCTATTTTTGAGAGAGAGAGAGAGACAGCATGAGGAGGGGAGGGACAGAGAGAGAGGGAGACACAGAATCCAAAGACAGGCTCCAGGCTCTGATCTTACTGTCAGCACAGAGCACAACGCAGGGCTTGAACCTACAAACTGTGAGATCATGACCTGAGACAAAGTCAGATGTTTAACTGAGTCAGCAACCCAGGCGACCCTGAAGTAAGTCTCTTGAAGGCACCTTATAGGTGTGTCCGTTTCTTTCCATTCAACTGATCTATGTTCTTGATTGAAGAATTTAATCCATTTATAGTTATTTTATTTACTTATTTATTTTAAATTCAAGTTAGGTAACATGAAGTGTAGTATTGGTTTCAGGAGTAGTACCCAGAGATTCATTCATATGATATCCAGTGCTCATCTCCGGAAATGCCTTCTCCAATGCCCATCACTCATTTAACTCATCACCCCACCCACTTCTGCTCCAGCAACCCTCAGTTCTCTGTATTTAAGAGTCTCTTGTTGTTTGTCTCCTTGTCTGTTTTTAATCTAGTTTTGCCTTTCCTTCTCCTGTTTCATCTGTTGTGTTTCTCAACTTCTACATAATGAGTGAAATCATATGATGTCTGTCCTTCTCTGACTGACTCACTTCACTTAGCAAAATACCCTCCAGTTCCATCCAGTTCTTTCCACATTGTCACAAGATTTCATTCTTTTCATTGCGAGTAATAGTCCAGTGTGTGTGTGTGTGTGTGTGTGTGTATACACAATATATATTGTCATATATATGGCCTCATATATATGACATCTCCTTTATTCATTAGTTGACAGACATTTGAGCTCTTGCAATAATTTAACTAAGGTTGATAGCACTGTGTAAATATTGGGATGAATGCACTGCTTTAAATCAGCAGTTTTGTATCCTTTGGATAAGTAAATTGTAGTGTTAATTCTGCATTATAGGGTAGTTCTATTTTCAAATTTTTGAGGAATCTACATACTGTTTTTCAAAGCATTTGCACCAGTTTGCATTCCCCTCAGCAGTGCAAAAGGGTTCGCCTTTCTCTGCATCCTTGCCAAAATCTGTTGTTTCTGGAATTGTTCATTTTAGCCATTCCTTTTCTTTTTTTCTTTAAGTTTATTTATATGGAAAGAGAGAGAGAAGACACAGCATGAGGGAGGGAAGGACGGACAGAGAGGGAGAGAGAGACCATCCCAAGCGGATTCCACACTGTAGAGCAGAGCCTGACATGGGGCTTGAACCCATGAACTGTGAGATCATAACCTGAGATGAAAGGAAGAGTTAGAAGCTCAACAGACTGAGCCACCCAGGTGCCTGTAATTTATCCATTCTGACGTATGTGAGATGAAATCTCGTTGTGGTTTTGATTTGTATTTTCCTGATGATGAGTGATGTTGAATGCATTTTCATGGGTCTGTTATCCATCTGGATGTCTTCTTTGGAAAAGTGTGTTTTCATTTCTTCTCCCCACTTATTCACTGGATTACTTGGCTTTTCTGTGTTCATTTTGGTAACCTCTTTCTAGATTTGGATACTAACCCTTATCTGATATGCCAATTGCAAATATCCTCTCCATTCCATCTTTTGCCTTTTAGTATTGTTGATTATTTCCTTCCCCTTCCCTGTGCAGAAGGATTTTTTTTTTTTTTTTTGGTATGAGGTGCCAATAGCTCATTTTCATTTTTATTTCCCTTGCCTGGAAACATGTCAAGTAAGAATTGGCTCTGGCTTAGGTCAGAGAGGATTCCTGAATATTTCTCCTATAGGTTTTTGGTGATTCCCTGTCTCATATTTAGGTCTACTATTCGTTTTAAATTTATTGTTGTGTGTGGTATATGAATCTAGTCCAGTTTTATTCTTCTGCATGTCACTGTTCAGTTCCCCCAGCAGCATATTTGAAGAGCTTGTCGTTTTTCCATTGGATACTCTTTCCTGTTCTGTTTCAGATGAGTTGGCCATATATTTGTGGGTCTGTTTCTGCATTCTCTCTTCTATTCCATGAATCTAGGTGTCTGTTTTTGTGCCAGTACCATACTGTCTTGAAGATTACAGCTTTGTAATACATTCCAAAGTCCAGAATTGTGATGCCTCTCCGGATGGTTTCCTATTAGCACATCATTTTGACTATTCAAGTCTTTTGTGGTTCCATACAAATATTAGAATTGTTCTAGCTCTTTGCATAATGCTTGTGTTCTTTTGCATTTTCGTTTTTTTTTCTTTTTTATGGTTTTTATTTATTTTTGAGAGACAGAGACAGTGCCAGCAGGGAGGGTCAGAAGGAGCGGGAGACACAGAATCTGAAGTAGGCTCCAGGCTCTGAGCTAGCTGTCAGCACAGAGCCCAATGCGGGGCTCGAACCCATGAACTGTGAGATCATGACCTGAGCCAAAGCCAGCTGCTCAATTGACTGAGCCACCCAGGCACCCCATTGCTTGTGTTCTTTTGATAGAGATGCCTTGAATGTGTAGATTGCATTGGGTAGTATTGACATTTTAACAATATTTGTTCTTCTAATCCATGAGCATGAAATGCTTTTCCATTTCTTTTTGTCCCCTTGAATTCCTTTCATAAGCTTTCTCTAGTTTTTGCATATGGATGTTTTACATCTTTGGTTAGGTTTATTCCTAGGTATCTTTGTGCTTTGGGTGTAATTATAAATCAGATCAACTCCTTGATATTTCTCCTACCTTATTATAATTGTGTAGAAATGGAACTGATTTCGGTACACTGATTTTACATCCAGTGACTTTGCTGAATTCACATATCAGCTCTAGCAGTTTTTTGGTGGAGTGTTTCAGTCTTCTATGTAGAGAGATGATCCTGTCATCCACAAAGAGTGAAACTTTGACGTCTTCCTTGTTGAATTGGAAGTCTTATTTCTGTTTCCTTTCTGATCGCTGAAACTAGGACTTTGAGTACTACGTTACACAACAGTGCTGAGAGTGGACATCTGTGGCATGTCCCTGATCTTAGAGTAAAAGCTCTCTGTTTTTCTGCATTGAAGATGATATTAACTATGGAGCTTCCCCTCTATCAAAAGGATCATATGGTATTTAGCCTTTATTTATTAACATCAGTATAGTTTATCTCATTGATGTCCATATGATGAACCATGTCTGCATCCCAGAAATAAATCCCACTTGACATGGTGAATCATTATTTCCTCTTAAATGTTTGTTTATTTTTTTTCAGAGAGACAGAGACACAGAGAAAGATGGAACTAGCAGGGAAGGGGCAGAGAAAGAGGAAGAGGAAATCCAAAATAGGGTCCATAGCCTCATTGTAGACTCAACATGGGGCTAGAACTCATGAATTATGAGATCTTGATGTGAGCCACAATGATGAGTCAGACACCCAAGTAACTGAGCCACCCAGGTGCCCCAAATAATTGTTTTGATGTACTGTGGCACTCCATTTGCTAGTATCTTGTTGAATATTTCTGAATCCAGGTTCCTCAAGGACATTGGCCTCCTTTTTAGATAGGTCTTGGTCTGACTTTATAATCACGGTAATGCTAGCTTCATAGAATGTGTTTGGAAACTCTCCTTCCTTTTCTGTTGGAACACATTGAGGAAAATTGGTATTAACTCTCTTTAAGTGTCTGTTACAAATCCCCTGTGAAGCCATTTGGCCCAGGACTCTTATTTGTAATGGGATGTTTAAAACCAATTCAATTTCTTGGCTGGTAACAGCCCTGTTTAAAAGGACTCTTTCTTCCTGTTTGAGTTTTCATAGTTTATTTCGGGGAATTTTTCCCTTTCTTCCTGATTGTCCAGTTTGTTGCATATTATTCTCATAGCATTCTTCTATTCTTGTGTGTACTTCTGTGGTGTTTGTTGTGATCTCACCTCTTTCGTTCATGAGTCCATCTGTTTAGGTCCTCTTGGTTTTCCTTTTGAGAAGTGTGGCTAAGGTTTTATCAATTTTGTTTATTTAAAAAAAAACTGCTCTCAGTTTCATTGATCTACTCTACTGTTTACATTGGTTTCTGTATTATTTAATGCTTTCTAATCTTTATTATTTCTTTTCTTGTGCTGGCTGTGAGCATTATTTGCTGCTGCTTTTCTGTCTCCTTTAGGTATAACATTAGGCTGGGTATTTGGAACATTTTTCGCCTTTTGAGATAGACCCAAATTGCAAAGCATTTTCCTCTCAAGATTGCCTTTGCTGCATCCAAATGTTTTGGACTGTCTTGTGTTCATTTGTGTTTGTTTCCATGTATTTTTAAATTCCTTTAATTGCCTAGTTAATGCATTCATTTCCATTTTTAGTTGACTGTTTTTTAATCTCTATGTATTTATTTAATGTTTTTAAATTTATTTTTGAGAGATAGAACACAGCGTGAGCAGGGGAGGTATTAGAGAGAGAGAGAGAGAGACAGACAGACACAGAATCTGAAGCAGGTTGCAGGCTCTGAGTTAGCTGTCAGCACAGAGCCTGACATGGGGCTTGAACCCACGAACCATGAGATCATGACCTGAGCAGAAGCCGAACACTCAACCGACTGAGCCACCCAGGCGCCCCTAATCTCTATGTATTTGAGGGCTTTCCAATTTTCTTCTTGTGTTTGATGTCATGTTTCATAGTGTTGTGGTATGAACACAGTCTTTTTATACTGGTGCAAGACTGATGTGTGGCTCCATATGTCATCTATTCTGGAGAATGATCCAATTGCATATGGGAAGACTGTGTCTTCTGTTGCTTTAGGATGAAATGTTCTCAGCAGATCTGTTAAGTCCATTTGGTTCAGTGTGTCATTGAGAGTCATTGTTTCCTTGTGGATTTGCTGCTTCAATGATCTGTCCATTGCTGTGGGTAGGATATACAATTATAGTATTATTGTCAATATTTGCTTATGTTTGTTATTGATTTGTGTGTTTGAGTGGTCCCATTGTGGGGAACTAAACATTTATAGCTGTTAGCTTTTCTTGATGGATAACCATTTGGATTATGATAGAATGCCCTTCTTCATTTCTTGTTGTAGTCTTTGTTTTAAAATCTAGTTTTTCTGGAGCACGTGGGTGGCTCAGTCAACTGAGGATCCGACTTGGGCTCAGGCATGATCTTGTGGTCAGTGAGTTTGAGCTCCGTGTTGGACTCTGTGCTGACAGCTCAGAGCCTGGAACCTGCTTTAGATTCTGTCTCCCTCTCTTTTCTCTCTGCCCCACCCGTACTCATGCTCTGTTCTCTCTACCTCTCAAAAATGAATAAATGTTTAAAAAAATTTTTTAACCTAATTCGTTAATCCTTTGACATGAATGAGCTTGATAGAACGTTCTCCATCCCCTCACTTTCAAATCTGCAAGTGTCCTCAGTGTCTCTTCTAGGCAGTTTATTGAGGAATCTTGTGTTTTTTTTTATTGTTTTCCTTTTGTTTGGTTTTGTTTTTGTTACTTTTTAAATCCATTCTGATACCCTCTGTCTTTTGATTGGGACATTTAGTGCACTAAAAATCAGAGAGATTTGAAAGATATGAATTTACTACCATTGTGATGTCTGTAGATTTTGTGTTTGTGGTGATGTTCTCTAGTCCTTTATAGACTTTGCTGCTTTCCACTAACAGAGCCTCTCTTAGAATTTCTTATAAGGCTCCTTTCGTTATCACTAACTTCCTTTATTTTTGCTTTGTTTTGTTTTGTTTTCTTTTTTTTCAGAGATAGAGAAAGAGAGAGAGAGAGACAGAGAGAGAGAGAGAGAGAGACAGACAGACAGACAGACACAGGGTGCAAGTGGCAGAGGGGCAGAGAGATAGGGCAATACAGGATCTGAAGCAGACTCCAGGTTCTGAGCTATCCGCACACAACCTGATGTGGTGCTTCAACTCACAAACCATGACATCATGACCTGAGCCAAAGTCGGATTCTCAAACTTCTGAGCCACCCAGATACCCTAGTGGTCACTATCTTCTTTGGTTTTTGTTTTCTAGGGAAGTCTGTACTCTTCTACTCTTTGCTGAGAAAGGGAATCTTGGCTGCATATTTTTTCTCATCAACACATTGAATATTTTCTGCCACTGCCTTCTGGCCTGATAGGTTTCAGGGCACACTTCTGCCAATAAACTTATGCGACACTTCTGCTAATAAACTTCTGTGAATATCCTTGTAGTTTAATGATATTTTGTCCCTAGCTGCTTTTATTTTTATTTATTTATTTACTTATTTATTTTTACTTTTTTAAATGTGTTATTTATTTTTGAGACAGAGAGAGAGACAGAGCATGAGCGGGGACGGGCAGAGAGAGAGAGGGAGACACAGAATCCGAAGCAGGCTCTAGGCTCTGAGCTGTCAGCACAGAGCCTGACGCAGGGTTGAACCCACGATTGTGAGATCTTGACCTGAGCCAAAGTTGGAGGCTTAAGCGACTGAGCCACCCAGGTGCCCCTCTAGCTGCTTTTAGAACTCTTTCTTTATCTTTGTATTTTGCAAGTTTCACAGTGACATATTGTGATGTTGACCTGTCTTTGTTCACTTTGAGGGAAGTTCTCTGGACCCCTTGGAATTGGATGCCTGTTTCCTTCCCCAGATGGGGAAGTTCTCAACCGTAATGTGTTCAAACAAACATTCTTCCCCGTGTTCTCCTGCTTCTTCTTCTGGGACTCCTATGATATGGGTAATGTTTTATTTCATGAAATCACTTATGGATACTGTTTTATTTTATGAAATTACTTAATTCTTTACATTTTCCCTCATGATAGAGTAATTTTCTATCCCTTTTGAGCTCTATCATTTTGCAAAATTGTATCTCCTCTTTCACCTATACTCTCCACTTTTCCTTCCATCTTGGCTGTCATTGTTTCTAGTTTATACTGCATTCCAGTTATACCATTTTTCAGTTCATCCTGACTCGTTCTTTGGTTCTTGATCTCTGCAGCAAGGGATTTTCTGGTGTCTTCTATGTGGTTTTCAAGCGCAGCTATTAGTCTTGTAACTGTTGTTGTAAACTCTTCTTCAGATAGATCATTTATATTTGCTTAGAGCTATTCTCTGGCTATGATTTCATCTTGACCTTCGTTTTGTGGAGAATTCCTCTGGATTGTCACTTTGGCTCAGTTTCTCTCTTATGCATGTTATAAGAGCTCTTATATGCCTGGGCCTGAGAGTACTGCTGTATTAATAAGGGGTCATAGACTGTCCAGTGCCTGGCACCCCAGGACACCCTTCTGGTGCATGTTTTGTGCAGTCAGTTGTTATATTGTGGATGCTCTATCCCACTGGTCTGTTCTCTGCAGATCTCATTGGTGTAGTCATGGTGAGTATGGACCTTTGACTCGGTGTCCTTTAATTGGTTTGTTGACAAACAAAAGGTGGGGTGTGGGAAGTGGGAAGTCTCAATTCATAAAAAGAGAAAAAGGAGGGAAAGAAAATCAAACTGAGAATCAAAAAACTATAAGGCTGATTCCAAGGAAACAGAAAGGAAGAAAATAAAACAAAACAGAACGAAAAGAAAAAAGGCAGAAGAGAAGGCAAAAGATGGAATTAGAATAAAAAAGCCTGCTCAAATACATACATATATGTAAAGGAAAAAAGAAATCAGAAACTCTGAGTCAGATTGCAAAAGAAAAAAAAAATAGAAGAGGGAGGAGACACAAAGGGAAAAAGGAGAAAAAAGAGTTGTCTGTTGGAGCCTGGGACCCGTGGCTGTGCTGGTCTGGAGGAGAGGCTGGCTCTGCTGGGTCAGTCAGTCTTGCTCCACTAAATAATCCGTGGCCAGGCACGGCAGGGCAGGGTTTGGTGTAAGCATGTTCTGCCTCCATTGGGGGCCCACTGTGCTGCTCTCTATAGTTTTATTGTGTTGAAGTTGGGAGGGGGACTTGTGTCACCACAAGCTCTCCTCCAGGGACTTGGGCTTTCAACTCACATCGTTCAGGCAGCGCTCAAAGAATAGAGAGGGCAGTCAGCTAGCCCTGAGCCACAATTCTCCTGCACTTTCTCCTTAGGACCCGGTTGGGACTCAAAACCTGATCTCTTAAAGGATCTGGCGGGGCCTGGATCTGGATCTGCGCCCCTCCTCTGGAGAGGAGCCTCCCCACCCTGTTACTGAAAGGCCTCTGGCTGGCACTTGCACAATCTTTTGACCTTGGGGAGGCAAGAAACCCTCTTCCCACAGTGCTCTAGGCAGAGGATTGTTCTCTCCATTGCACCCCAGAGATCAGGACACCACACAGTGCAATCCAAGGCCAGCTCCTTCTTCTTCAGGAGCATGCACCATGGCTCTGCTGCACCCTTTTGATAGGGTTTCCCCATCTGATTTATTCTTAGTGTGTATATATATCAGCCTCACAAAAGAAGGATACCCTTCTATTGGCAACAACACAATAAACCGAGAGGACTTTTTGTTTTTTAAGTTGTATTGAAACACTCCAAGTCCCCACTAGCCAACTTAATAGGCTTAAGTTTTAGTAAGATAGATGAACCAAATCTTTCTTCATATATCTATATATCATGCGTTGTTTCGTAGAAAGACTCAGAACCAAACCCTCTTATCCATCCTTTCCTTGGGACACCAATACACACCTCTGAGTAGAACAATACTTCCTGGAGCTGGCATAACTGTGTCTGAAGGCAACCAAGAGTGTTACAGATAACTGCATTCCTCTTTTATGGATTAACTGCCCTAAAGTGTTTTTTTTTTTCTAATCTTCAGGGCATGGTCATGTGGGTGGTAAGGTATGATCTCGTGCTTTACTTCAAGCCCATCCGTGGGCACTGTGACGACAGCCCGTGCTTGGAGCCTGATTTAGATTTTGTGTCTTGCTCTCTCTCTGCCCCTCTCCCACTCACACTGTGTATCTCACTCTCTCTCAATATAAAGAATCATTATGGAAAAAAAAACCTTTCAGCCAGGCAAAGACTTTGAGGTTGGTGTGTGGGCAAGAGTCTGCCTTCTTCCCAAATGGCTGGCCTCCTAAAAAAAAAAGCCCATATTCTTCTCCATCAAAACTCCTATCTTAAGTACTGGCTTTGCAGAAGAAAAACAGTTGCACTTCTGATTTTTGTAACAAAATTGATGTGGGATCATTGAGTACAATGCTCACGAAAAAATTCTTGAAATATTTTATGGCACATCATTGTAAGTTTATTCCAGTAGCACGGGACAGGCCCGGTGGGCAGAGATAGCTGCACTTTGGCTGTATAAATCCGCTCAGGGGTGGATCTTGCAGGCAGTATGAGATCATAAATGTTCCTACCTCAAATTTTCTACTCCTCAAATACTATTCCAACATTTCTCTCTTGGTTACCGCTCAGTTTGATAAGATGTGCAGGCAGTCATGAGACCCTGGATGTAGCAACCAGCACATACTTGATCTTATCAAATCTATGCAGGCTATAGGTCCACCTTCTGAGCGAAAAGTGAACACTTTTCTGTTTTCATCCCTCATCACTTCACCCCTGACTAATTTTGGTCCTGAAATCTTTAAGGTTGTCGAAGGGTGAAGGGCTCATCTATAACTCCTTCAAGGTGACCGGGGTTGTCAGGATGTCCCAATCTATGGACCAAAATTGGTCACTCTTTGTCCCTACATGTAGCTATTACAGAAAGCCATGGTTGTAGAGGGCAGAGGGGACACTGGGGTGAATTTGTTTTGTGTAGTAGGCATCGTCTGTTGGCTGGGCAAAGGAGTAAGGAACTGCTTGCACATATCATGACAACAGGAGAGAACAAAGCAAAAGAGAGAACACATTAGAATTATTATAATCAAAACTCAGAAGGGCAATGAGAAGACCTTTTAGGGAGCCCATCGTTCACTCCTCCACCAGGAATTTAATCATTACTTGACAGTAGAGACAAATCAAGAAATAAACCCTTTATTATAGAAAATAATCTGATGGTCCCCATCAGAGGAAAGGTGTGTGTGGGGGGGGGGATGGATTAATACGTGCTGGGAATTAAGGAATGCAACTCTTGTGATGAGCACACACATATTTTGACTGGAATTAAAATAAAATCTTAAAAATTCATTAAATAAAAAAGGAAAAGTAGTGGGATGCTAGTAAAATACCGATATATTTTTGCAATATGAATGGATAAAAGTGGAGAATACTACTTGAAGTGGTTGCGATGAAGACGACTTCCCCTATATTGGTAGAGGATACCTCCTTCCCAAAAGGGCATATGACTGTACAATGATATTTTTTAGTAATTACTTCAGTCCTAAAAATTATTGAAATTAGTACTCCTAGGTCATCATATCAGAACAAGAATGCTTCACTTTTTATTTGGTTTATTTTTGAGAGAGATAGAGTGCAAGTAGGGGAGGGACAGAGAGAGAGAGGGAGACAGAGGATCTGAAGCAGGCTCTGAACTGTCAGCACAGAGCTGGTCTTGGACTCAAACCTACCAGCCATGAGATCATGACATGAGCCAGAGTCAGATGCCAAACAGACTGAGTCACCCAAGTGCCCCAGTACAAGAATGCTTCTTGAATGTTTGCAATCTTTGTTTTGAACATGGATCATACAGTGCGTTTGGAGGCATACCTGTATCTAGATGTGATCTTCATATATTTTAATAAATACAACCTATCAGTGTTTAATGTGTTAACATTTGTATGTAATGAATGGCACACTCTCCTGCCACTGATATTAACCTACCTCACCTTATTTAAAAATGTAGATAAGAGATAGCATCTACCACCGCTTTGGTATAGATATAGATATAATTAGATAGATATAGATGATGTAAAACTGCATATAAATAGATGACATAGATAGATAGATAGATAGATAGATAGATAGATAGATAGATATAGATACAGATACCTGGTAGTCATTTTCTCAGTGGCCGCAGACTTTAAAGAATAAATGGTTGTAATTCGCACACTTCATCTATTACATCATTTTCTCTGCCTTATAACTCCTAGGACATCAAGATGGATACATTACAGAAAATAAGGGTACTGTTGACAGTTTACCTCAAGTATTTCTTGATTGTGCTTCCTGGGTTCTATTTTTTTTAGTTGGTTTTCCTTGCAGGGGGCTTGAACCAACACCAAGCGTCATTAGCAAATTCTCTAAACAACATGCTACACAGTCACAAGTCAGTATAACTTCTCATATGACACCCCAACCACGGCCCTGGTGAGCAACCGCCTCCTCTAGGTCCCTAGGCATTCCACTGAGGAGCCTTTAGAGAAGATCCCCACAGATTTACCCAAACATGTTTTAGTTTCAAGGGCTCAATCTGGACTTACCCAGGAACTCCTAAACTCTGCACCCATGGTTCCTAATAAGAATTGGGCCCCAGGTCATGATGGTGGGGTTCTTTTGGTGTTTCAAGCAAGTGAATGCACACACATGACAGTGCAGGGTGTGTAGTAAATACTCCATAGGTAGCAGAAAAATATTCTAATAATAGGCAAGGCATGAGAGAGGAAAAATTACAGGAAGAATTGCATGAATTCTGCATGTAGAGAAAGGACACCTGTTTCCAGTTAGCACAACTGACTCTCTGAATAATGAAACGTAAACCTCACTCGTTTCATTTGTTAAGTATCTCCAGTTTCTCTCAATCTCCCACATTTCTTTTCCAGTTACAAATGCCTTTCAAACAGCTCTTTGTCTGTGTTATGATTAGGTCCTGACTGAACTCTTAACTGAGAATAGAGGGATTCAAGACCAATGGGCCACGGTCTTAATTCAACATTTAGCACTGACAGGGATTGAACGTAGATGAAAAATGATGATGGACCACTCTTTAGAGAGAAATATGAGACCTATTAAAAGCATATGTAGAGAAATATTTTGAAATGTGGAGAGGCGATTGGAGAGAGCTTGTAGTCTGTCCAAAGTTCGAGGCAGCTCCTGATGGTGTTATCTGAGAATAAATGTAACAGAGTTGGGGATTTGGCCAATATGGTCAGTTCCAGAGATCAGGGAACTGCTAATTTTCTTCATAATATATTGATTTCTGGCATATCCCTTACTAGCAGATGCTGCTGGATGACAGAGATTACTAATTTATCAGGTAGGTTTGGATGCTATTAGCTCTTGGGACATGACTTTACAATGTCATGTGGCCGAATTGGGAACTGAAGGCTCCTCCTGGGAGCTATAATAGGCAGGATCAGCAAGGCATGTGCTGTAGGTCCACAAAGTGCTGGTATACCAGGTGTCTAAGCCCAATGTAAGTTGGGTCCACAGTACATGGATGATCTTCCAGGGATGGTGACTCATAGCTGGCAGGTACTTCCTTCATTACCACTTAGCCTGTCATTAGGGTAGTCATGAACTCTAGGCCCTCTGTTACCCCTCTCCCCATAGTGGGGACACATATCAGCAGGCAGGTGCGGTGAGCACTTCGGCTTCAAACAATCCACCCAATTTTTAGGCCAAAAATGCCAATGGTCTTTTATAGCTCTTACTGTACTGACACCCATTTTTTGGTGTGTGTGTGTGTGTGTGTGTGTGTAAATAGGATTTTTATCTGCTGTGAAAACCTGTCCCATCAAGTTGAGTAGCAGGTTACTCATATTTACCATGAATACAATGGAAATATAATAATGTTTTATTTTGTTGCTCTTATTTATGTTCAGCTATTCCAAATAGAGTCATATTTCTAGAAAATAAGATACATATTTTCTATTATGAACACAAGGAATAAGAAGAAAGCCCTACAGTCTCATATGCCCAATATTCTATCCCACTTTATGTTAATTATTTTTATAGCCACACTAATGTTACTAAGAATAAAATGACCTGTCAAAAAACTTAAGTTTTTTATTAACAATATTTATATAGCCTCGTAATTAGCGTAAATAACCTTCAATTATTTAAAAATTATTTGAAAAAAAAGTATTTGAAATACGCCTACATTTCTCATAGATCTTAAGTTTTATCTTCAATCTCCCTGTCACTAGTTAGTCTATTACAAACTTGACAAGAGGGGCGTCTGGGTGGCTCAGTCAGTTACGTATCCAGCTTCAGCTCAGGTGATGATCTCAGGGTTTGTGGGTTCGAGCCCCGCGTCGGGCTGTGTGCTGGCAGTTCATAGCCTGCAGCCTGCTTCAGATTCTGTCTCCCTCTCTCTCTGCCCCTCCCTCACATGTGCAATGTTTGCCTCGAAAATAAACATTTACAAAAGTTGTTTTTTTTTTTTTTTAAGGAATTCAGCGTTTTTTTTTAGTAGTTGTTTTCTCTGTTGCACTGTGTCTTCCTAGTTTTTGGACATCAATTTAGAGTTGTTTCTCCGGCAGCTAAAATATTTCTTACAATATTTTTTCCAGTAAGGTCAATGAGTGGTTTCGTTTTTTATTGCATCTACGTCTGAGAGTATATTTCTCTTGCCACATATATAGATGGTAATTTAGCATTCTTGGATAACTTGTTTTATTCCCCCCCCCCCCAGAATGATGCAGGTACTGTTTTATTTGTTTCTGACACTGAACATTATGGAACAAAGTCTGTTGTAATTACAATTTTTTTCCATGTTAGGTAACTTGTTTGTTTTTCTTTGTTCTGACCAGACTGTTACAGACATTATTTTTCTATCCTTGAAATTCTGAATTGCAAATAGCATATATCTAAATGTGTGCTTTCCTTGACTCTTCTCTACTTCTGAAATCTCAACTAAAGTATATTTTTCTTCTTGGATCGCTCCTCCATTTTCTTTATCTTTTGGCTAATAATCTTCAGCTTTTTCCTTTTCTTTGAGTTATGGAGAATTAGTTCTTATTTTTTTTAGAGAGATAGAGAGAGAGAATGGATAAGAGAGGGCAGTGGGAGAGGGAGAGAGAATCATAAGCAGGCTCCAAACCCAGCACTGAACTGTGTCTGGGGCTTGATGGTGAGATCAAGAGTTGGATTTTTAACCAACTGAGCCAACCAGGTGCTCCAGTTTCACATTCTTTTTTTTTTTTTTTAATTCACTGATGTGGCAATCCTGGTCACTGCCTTTGATTTTT
>PISW01010690.1:0-18426 GCA_004023785.1 Mungos mungo
CATGTTTAAGTAAGTTCCTTTTATTCCGACTTTCTCAAGGGTTTTTATTAAGAACGGGTGCTGTATTTTGTCAAAAGCTTTTTCTGCATCTATCGACAGGATCATATGGTTTTTATGCTTTCTTTTGTTAATGTGATGTATCACATTGATGGATTTGCAAATATTGAACCAGCCCTGTAACCCAGGAATGAATCCCACTATATCATGATGCATAATTTTTTTTATGCTTGTGTATACGACTTGCTAGTATCTTGTCGAGTATTTTTGTATCTGTATTCATTAAGGATATTGGTCTGTAGTTCTCTTTTTTTGCTGGGTCTCTGTCTGGTTTGGTTACCAAGGTGATGCTGGCTTTGTAAAATGAGTTTGGAAGTTTTCCTTCTCTTTCTATTTTTTGGAGTAGTTTGAGAAGAATGGGTATAAACTCTGCTTTAAATATCTGGTTGATTCCCCTGGGAAGTCATCTGGCCCTGGACTCTTATTCATTGGGAGATTTTTGATAACGGATTCGATTTCTTCACTGGTTATTGGTCTATTCATGCTTCTATCTCTTCTCGTTTAAATTTTGGTAGTGCATGTATGTTTAGGAATTTGTCCATTTTCTTCTAGGTTGTCCAGTTTGTTGGTGCATAGTTTTTAATAGTAACCTCTAATGATTACTTGTATTTCTAAAAGGTTGGGTGTAATAGATCCATTTTCATTCATGATTTTGTCTATTTGGGTGTTCTCCCTTTTCTATCTAAAGAGCTTGGCTAGAGCTTTATCAATTTTGTTTATTTTTTCAACAAACCAACTCTTGGTTTCATTGATCTGCACAACTGTTTTTTTGGAGACTATATTATTTATTCTGTCCTAATCTTTTTTATTTATTTTCTTCTGCTGGGTTTGGGGTGATATTGCTGCTTCCCATCTAGTTCCCTTAGGTGCTCTGTTAGATTTTGAATTTGCGCTTTTTCTAGTTTGTTGAAATAGGCCCGGATTGCAATATACTTTCCTCTTAGAACTGCCTTTGCTGCATCCCAGAGATTTTGGATTGTTGTATTTTCATTTTCATTTGTTTCCATATATTTTTTAATTTCTTCTCTAATTGCCTGATTATCCCAATCATTCTTTAGTAGGGTGGTTTTTAACCTCCACATTTTTGGAGGTTTTCCAAATTTTTTCCTCTGATTGATTTCAAGTTTCATAGCATTGTGATCTGAAAGTGTCCATGGTATGGTTTCAATTCTTTTGTATTTATGGAGGGCTGTTTTATGGCCCAGTATGTGATCTATGTGGGAGAATGTGCCACGTACACTCAAGAGGAACGTGAATTTCCTAATTTCAGGATGCAGTGTTCTAAATATATCTATGAATTCCATCTGTTCCAATGTGTCATTCAGGTGCATTGGTTCTTTAGTGATTTTCTGTCTGGTTGATCTATCCATTGCTGTCAGTGGAGTATTAAAGTCCCCTGCAATTAGCACATTCTTATCAATAAGAATGTTTCTGTCTGTGATTATTTGTTTTATGTATTTGGGTGTTTCTGAATTTGGTGCACAGATGTTTATAATTCTTAGCTCTTCCTGATGGAGAGACCCTGTAATTATTATATAATGTCCTTCTACATCTCTTGTTATTGCCTTTACATTAAAGTCCAGTTTGTCTGATATAAGTATGGCTACTCTGACTTTCTTTTGGCTTCCAGTCGCATGATAGGTATTTCTCCAACCCTTTACTTTCAATCTGAAAGTGTCTTCAGGTCTAAAATATGTCTCTTGTAGACAGCAAAAGATGGATTTTCTTTTTTTTATCCATTTTGCTACCTTGTGTCGTTTGGTGTGAGCATTCAGTCCATTTACATTCAGTGTTGTAATGGACAAATGTTGGTTTAGATTCATTGTGTTCTTCGTATAATTCATGTTTGTAGTGGTGTCTCTGGTACCTTGTATTCTTTGCAACATTTCCCTCATAAAGTCTCACTTAGGATTTCTTTTAGGGCTGTTTGGGTGTGATGAATTCTCTCAACTTTTGTTTATTTGGGAATACCTTTATCTCTCCTATTTTGAATGACAGGCTTGCTGGATAAAGGATTCTTGACTGCATATTTTTTGTGTTCATCACATTGAAGATTTCCTGCCATTCCTTTCTGGCCTTCCAAATTTCATTAGATAGGTCTGTAACCACTCTGATAGGTTTCCCTTTGTACGTTAGGACCCTTTTCTCCATAGCTGCTTTCAGAATTTTCTCTTCATCTTTATATTTTGCCAGTTTTACTTTGATATGTCATGCCAAAGGTCAATTCAAATTAAGTCTTAAGGGGGTTCTTTCTGCCTCTTGAATTTGAATGTCTATTTCTTTCCTCAGATTCGAGAAATTCTCAGTTATAATTTGGTGTAGTACCCTTTAGGACCTCTCTCTCTTCCTCTTCAAGAATTTCTATGATATGAATGTTGTTCTGTTTGATTGTATCACTCAGGACTTGAAGTCTCCATTCCTGCTCCTGGATCAATTTGTCTCTTTTTTTCTCAGCTTCCTCCTTTGCTATAATGGTGTCTTCTAATTCACCTATTCTTCTCTCTGCCTCTTCAATCTGTGAAGTGGCTGCCTCCATTTTATTAGTGACCTCATTTATAGCCTTTTTTTTTAACTCATCACACCTATTTTGAAAGTCCTTAGTCATTGTATCAGCAGCTTCTCTGATGCTTTTTTCAAACCCAGTGATTAATTTTGTGACAATTCTTCTAAATTCTTGTTCAGTTACGTTGCTTAGATCTGTTTTGAGCAGTTCTGTGGCTGTGACTTCTTCCTGAAGTTTTCCTTAGGGGCAAGTTCTTTCGTTTTTTCATTTTGTCTAGTTTTCTGTCTCTTGTCAGTTTTAAAATCTCATTGTGCACTGTGCACCTGTTAGTATTGTTCTGTTAAAGGAGGCTTATTGATTGTCCATGGCCTGTTGTTTCAGGAAATGTTCTTTTAATGGTGTCTCTCAGTTTCTTTTGTTGTGCCTTTGATCATTTTATTTCCCCACTCAGCAATATTTGGGACTCTCCATCATGCGTACTTTGGCTTGTTTCTTGGGGTAGCCTTGAAATGGAAAACAGACAGACAAACACACAGAGAACAAAAGCACGCAAATGCACAGACAAATAAAACAAACAAACAAATTAAAAGGGGGAAAGGAAGAAACGAAAAGAAAGGGAGAGGAAAGAGAAGAAAAGAAAAAAGAGAAGAAAAAAAATAAAGGGGGGCAGAGACAACAAAGGACAATGGACTGGCTAAAAGCGTATATCCAGTCGAGGGGAAAGATAAGGATGAAATAAGGGAGAATATATCTGGATGGCAAAGAAAAAAAGAGGGAGAAAGGAAAAAGGAAAATAAAGAGTAAAAATTTAAAAAAATTTAAAAAAGAGTAAAAAAGGTTATAATAATAAAATATAAGTACAAAAAAAGCAGTAGCTCCCCCTAACGTATAAGCATGGTCTGGTGTAGGTAGGTATCAGGGGCTGCTCTAGGAGGCCCCACCTTGGTGGTTGCAGAGAGAAGAGTGGCAGTGCCCCAACCTCTGTTGGAATTAAGCACTGCAAGCCACTCTTATGAGTATGGTCTCCTTGTGCCGCAGCTGAGCCAAGCTATATTTTCCAGGACTGTCTCACTTCCATGCCCTTTTATGCTACCAGAGATGAGATGTACTCGCTTTGGAGGCTGGCTTCTTAGCCGGGATCTTGTAGGTGGGGGGAGCAGTTTCTCTCAGAGCCAGGTGGGATTTGCACCACCGCTGCCAGAGGTGAAGTGTGCTGTAGGAGGTGAAGTGCGCACCCCCACAGCCCCTGCCTCAGCCGCCACCATCTCCCTGTGGGGATTGCATATGGGTGAGGGCTCTTTTTCCTGGTGCAACCCGGGATTTGTGCTTCCCCGTGGGTATATATGGAGTGAGAGTTTTTCTCTCCATCCCAGGTTAGAAGTTCTTTATCTCTTCTCTAGAGGCAGTACTATGAGCTGTTCGGTTTCTCTTTCTCTTTCCTTTGTCTCTCAGGGGCGCTGTGCACTTTTTTCTGTGTTGGGCTGGGGCTCCCACCTCCCCTGCCCTTCTCAGGCTGGCCCGTTTTCCAGTCTCCCCAGTTCGCACTAACTCACTCAGGCATCTTTGAGGCTGTCTTCTTTCTGGAGTCTGTGTTTTCTCCTTCCACTCTTTCAGAAAAGTGTAATGTCTTTCTCAGTTCAATAGATGGGGCAGACGAAGTTTAAAGAGCTCCCTTCTTCTCTGATATCTTACCTCCTCCCCATAACAGTACTTCTATTTTCTGTGTTTTAAAGTGATTTGTATTGCTAATCATTTCCATCATCCATTAAAACTTTTCAATTGACTTAAATATTAAAGCAGATGTGAAAATCAAATGTCATTTTTAGTTAAAATTGAATTTTGCTGGGAGATTGGGTTGATCTAGTTATGACTGAACCCTAAATTTAGTGCTAATCTTCCTGGATTCAATGATAAAGTGAACATTATGGGGTTATATAGTTCCTATTTTCTGTGAAAAGCAAAAAAATTATACTTTTGCAGAGATAAATTTTACCAATATTAAATTACTACATGAATATGTACATGAATGTGTGAAGAACATGACATAGACATGGAGGACGTGATAGACATTGAATTCCACTTTGATTTGATAGAAGATATGAAAATATTTTCCATGTGGTGATTTCTTATATAGATCCAAAAGTAAAATGAAAGGTCATGACAGAACATTGTGATCCATAAAAGTATTGTTGCTAGAAAAATATCCTGAAATTTAAATTTCATTGGGATAATCTCAAGTTCCTTCCACAACAGTGCTGCCCAGTCCCCACAGTCTCACAAATATGTCCTTCCCCCCTCTTCATTGAGTTTCCTGTCACGTCTTCCAATCCTGCAGCCTTAGCTGACCCAGGGACAAAACCACCCAGCTATTGTACCCTAGATCCCTGACTAACAGAAGTCATGAGATAATAAATGTTTGTTGTTTAAAAGTCCTAAGTTTTAAGGTTTTCTGTTGTACAATGATAAATAACCAGCATGTAGATAATGGAAATATTGATGGATGCAAATGGAAAGATTTCTATAAAGTAAATCTTTAAGGAAAAGTGCAACATCATTCTCAGGGACACTGGCTAGCTCAATCAATAGAGCTTCAGACTCTTGATCTCGAAGTTGTAGTTCAAATCCCACATTGGGTGTGGGGATTACTTAAAAATAAAGTCTTTAAATAAATAAATAAAGTTATTCTCATTACTAAATCATTGTTAAGACCAAATGGAATCTGACATCTAGCCTTTCCTAATGTAATTCTGTGGAGTCATAAATGAATCAACAAAATTAGCTTTGAAATGATAATTTTGTGCCAGATGCATGTGCCTGTGGGGTATATCTATAATGTTTGTATACACTATTCTCACTAAATTTTCTCTGTAGAATATGTTCAGTGTCTGGCACAAATTAAGAGCATATTTCATAATGTTATATTGAATTTAGTGGAAGTTGATAACACCGACATTAATCAAGAACTTAAATATTTGTATTTGATGCTTGCTGGAGGACAACATGGCATAGTTCAGTAGTTCTCAAACTTCTATATACAACAGAATCTATTAAAGAGCATGTTTATAATTCATATTCTCAAAAAAGAAAAGAATTAATATTCTCAAACACAAGGCCCAGGGATTTGTTTTGATATGTTGGAGGGAGCCATGATTTGTATCTTTAACAATCACCTTTAGGTGATTCTGATATAGATGGTCATTTTTTAGTATTGTATTTTGGACATATACCTAGTATAGCTCAGATGTTATCAGGTCGCCTTTAACATCCCAACAAAATGCCTCAAGCTCCCATCCTTTCTAGTGTGGAAATTTGTCACCACAACCAAGCCTCCATATTTCCAATGGTTCCTTAAATATGATACCAAAAGCACAGACAACCAAAGAAAAAAAATAGACAAATTAGACTTCACCAAATCTAAAAATGTTGGAGAAAATGAAAAGATAAAATAGGACAAATATTTGCATATCATACATTTGATAAGGATATAGAATCCAGGATACATAAAATTGCTTAAACCTCAACAACAGAAAGACAAATATCCCAATTTAAAATGAGCAAAAGATCTGAAGAGCCATTTCTCTGAAGAAGATATACGAGTGGCCAGGAAACACATGAAATAATATACAACATTATTAGTCATAGGGAATGCAAATCAAGACCACAAAATTACTTCACACCCACTAGGATGGCTATAATGAAAAAGACACACAAAAACAAGTGTTGGTGAGGAAGGGAAGAAATTAGAATCTTCATGTCATGCTGGTTGTAATGTAAACTGGTGCATACACTTTGAAAAACAATTTTGGGGTTTCCCAATAAGTTGAACATAGAAGTACTATATGACCTGGAAATTCCACTCCTGGAGCATACCTGAAATAATTAAACATAGGTGTTCAAACAAAAACTTGTAAACAAATGTTCATAGGAGCACTCAGAATAGCCAAAAGGTCTAAACAACCCAAATGCCCATCAAGAGGTAAGTGGATAAACACAAGGTGGTATATACATACAATGCAATATTATTCAGTCATGAAAAGGAATGAAGTACTGATTCATGCTACATCATAAGTGTAAAAATTATGCTAAATTAAAGAAGGCAGACACAGACACCCACATATTGTATGATTCCATTTATATAAAACGTCCGAAACAGGACGATACCTAGTAGCAGATAGATTAGTAGTAGGGGCTGGGGTATGTGGGAATGGATATGGAGTTCCTACTTGGAGTGATAAAAATGTTCTGGAAGTAGATAATGGTGATCAATGCCCAACTTTGTAAATAGAGTGAAAAGCCACTGAATTGTGCCCTTTATTTTTTTTTAACTTTTTTAAGTTTATTTATTTATTTACAGAGAGAGAATGCAAGCAGGGAGGGGCAGAGAGAAAGGGAGAGAAAGAATCCAGAGCAGGGTTTGCACTGTCAGTGCAGAACCCAAAGTAGGGACCCTGAGATCAGGACCTGAGCCAAAATCTGGAGTTGGTCAGCCTGAGCCACCCAAGTGCCCCTGAATTGTGAACTTTAAAATGATTATTTTAAAGGTATGTGAATTATATCTCAAGAAGACTTATTTAAAACTTTTCATTTAATAATGTTTTATTTTAGTTGAGCATGCCACATGAAAATTAATAAAACATTTCAAACATTAAAATGAGTATCTCAGACTGTAAGACACATCATGGCAGTTGTGTTTTGAGAGAAAGTATTTGCTAATATGAGGGCTGATATCAAAGCTTTCGCCTTTCTTTGTTCCACATTTCATCAGCTATCATTTAGTTGGGAACTAAAAAAGAAATCTGTAACCAGAAGTGATATAAATAGCAATATTTAATTACATTTTATAACCAGAAGTCTGGAATCAAGCTGTCACAGAGTTGATTTTGGACTTCAGTGATATCACAGTATCACTGCTGGGTTGATGCTTCAATACACTTGACCATTCTGTTGCAACCAAAAGATTGTTGCTGTAGCTCCAAAGACCACATCCTTACACAATATCTGAAAAATGGCAGAAGGCAAAAAGGGAATTTTTTCTTACTTGGTTCCCACCTTTTTTTTTTTTGAGATAAGAATCTTTCCCATAAATCCCCATAAGACTTCCACTTTTACTTGCAAGAATTAGGTAACATGCCTACCCCTAGACCAATCACTAGCAAAGCAAAGGGGAACTTAAAACAACCATGATTTGTTCCCTGGGGCTGGGAATGAAATTAGGGTTCTGTATTGGAAAATAAGTGGAAAATGCCTGCTACAGGGCAGTCCAAATAATTTCCCACAGTATTATTGGTCTCAGAAGGGCATAATAATTCTTAATAACTGAATATATTACTGACTTTCTGCCTTGTTATAAGAAATTCCATGTTGCTGGAGGAAAAAAACCAAAAGACATACAAAGTTCCTCTGCATAGATGACCCAAGTGTTTGAGGAATAAAAGTGATTTCTTTCCATAAAAATGACTAGTGATATTTCCCTGATTATTATAATTTTTATTGATCTCTCCTTCCTATGATTTTGTTCAACATGAATAGCCTCTACCCAGGGGCAAATCCAAATATTGTGAGGACTGAACTTATATACAGTTTGGGGAACTCTCTTTAAGAAAATTAGTATACAATTGGGTTCAAAAGTGAACATTTGTTTAGAATTAGGAAATAAATCACAACAAATTATACACTTCAAATGACTGACAATATCACAAACATCACAAAAATCAAGAAGAATAACACATTTTTACTACTTAAGTACCTGACATATTCATTCATTTTTTTTTGGATGCATAGTCTTCTTGTATCTTTTTTTTTCAATTTGAGAGAGAGAGAGAGAGAGGGTGAGTGAGAGAGAGCATCCAAGTGAAGGAGAGGGGCAAAGGGGGAGAGAGAGAGAAAGAGAGAGAGAGAGAGAGAGAGAGAGAGAGAGAGAGAGAGAGAGAGAGAATCTTAAGCAAGTTCCACGCTCAGTGCAGATATGGGGCTTTGATGCCACGACCTTGGGGTCATGACCTGAGCTGAAATCAAGAGTCAGATACTCAATCAATGGATCCACTGGCAGCCCCTGGATGCATAGTCTTGATCACCTGTTCATATGACTAATATTTTATACATTTTATTGTCTAGAGAGGGAATAGAAATTTGGGCTTTCTTTTATATAGTTGATCCTTGGAACCTTTTCTTATATTGTTAATAAATATGCATAAAACATGTGACTTCATACAAATTATTCACTGTTTATAATAGTGCCATAGATTAAGTACTTTACAAATAGAACTTTTGATAAATTGTATTTCATATAATAAATTCCATCAAAAATGCAAAAGAAACATATCCATTTATAATCACATTATCAGGAATATATCTGACATGAAGAACATTTGACTAGACTCTGGTGAGAACTACATCTTCTGCTTACAGTTTTATATATTTAATGTTTGGAAAAGTTTTACATAAACAGGCTTGTGGCTTTATACATCTCAAATCTTGCTTATCCTTCATTACCTTCATATTTCTAGCACCAGGAGCTAAAGGTCATGTTCATATCACAACACAGCTCCAACTTTGCATCTTTATGTTGTATGCATAGAAGTTTATAAGAGTATTACTGGAAGCCGCTTATGTCCTGGGGCAGCTAGTAATAACTCTAAATAAAAGTAACTGTGAACTGCATGGATAAATCCTACTAAAGCCAAACTAAATAATCTCGAACTCAACTTCCCTTTAGCCAGATCCTTAATGTGCCTGCAGCTTCTCAGATCCCAATCCATGCAAGGCAAAGGAGGGCGGGGAGAAAGGATGAAAATGTGGAAATGTCTTTGGAACTGGGTAATGGGTAGAGACTTGAAGAGTTTTGGGATGCATGCTAGAAAAAGCTTCGATTGCATTAAAGAGACCATTGGTAGAAATATGGACATTAAAGGCAACTCTGACAAGGACTCAGAAGGAAAGGAGGAGAGCTATAGAGAACACTTCTATAATCTTAGAGATATACACATATCATCACAAACAGAATGCTGGTGGAAATGTGAATGTTAAAGGTGCTTCTGTTTTGGTTCCAGGTAGAAATGAGTAACATGTTATTAGAAATTCAAGGAAAGATGATCCGTGTTATCGAGTGGTAAAGAACTTGGACAAATTATCCTAGTGTTTTATGGAAAGTATAATTTGTAAATGATGAACTTAGATATTTAGCTGAGGAGATTTGTATGCAAAGTGTTGAAAGCATGGCTTGGTTTCTTCTTGCTACTTATAGTAAAATGTGAGAAAAGGGAGAAAAATCGAAAAAGAAAGATTATTTAAGCAAAAAGAAACCCAAACTTGGAGATTTAGAAAATTCTCAGCCTCTCCATATTGCAAAAAATGATAATACATGTTATGAAGAGAATATCAAGGGTATAGCAGAACAGCCATTTGCTAAAGAGATTATGGAGTGTTACTTAAGGACTCAATCAACCATTTCAGCAAAAACCAGAAATAGAGATGGAGTTATACCAGTAGAAATGCTGCCAGCTTGACCTGAAGGAGAACAGGATGGGATGAGATGAAAGAAGGCTGTTGGACTTCTGGGATTCTATAGGGTGGTCCAATAGAGCTATCTGTCTGCAAACAAGCTTTATATTTCAAGTAAAGAAAAGAATTACCCTGAAAGCAGTTCAAGGTCAGTAGAGCTTCCACTGCTACCATGGGCCCAGGAGGCACAAGCCTGGGGACAGAGCCTTCTCCTCCATTCCAGAGGAGTCAGGCAAACACCTAGAGCAAGGGGGCAAGGCTGAGGGAGTGTGACTGTCACACTGATGGACCAGGAAGTGGAGCATCAAAACCAAAGAGGATTATTCTTGAATAATTATTATTACTTTCCAATGGCACTTACCTGCTAGGTTTTGGACTTTCTGGTAACCCATAATCGTTTTCTTCTTTTCAATTTCTTCCTTTCGGAATGGGAATGTCTATCCTATGTCTGTCCCACTGATGTATTTTGGAAGAATATAACTTTTCTGATTTCACAGCTTCACAGCTTGACAGGACTTAGCCTCAGGATGCATCAAACCTGGAATCTAAGCCATATCTGATTTAGATGAGATTTAGATAATTAGATAAGACTTTGGAATTAGAATCGATATTGGAATAGGTTAAGACTTTTGTAGCTGTTGGGATGAGGTGAATATGAATATAATTTTTGTACTTTAAGGACACGAATTTGGGTGGCCAGAGGGCATATTATTATGGGCTGCAGTGTGTCTGTGACTAAATTTGGAGATAAGGTCTTTAAAGAAGTTATGAAGTGAGGTGTCTGGGTGGCTCAGTTGGTTAAGCGTCCAACTTCAGCTCCAGTCACAATATCATAGTTTGTGAGTTCCAGCCCTGCCTTGGGCTGTGTACTGACTGACAGCTCAGAGCCTAGAGCTTGCATCAAGTTGTTTTCCCCTCTGTCTGCTCCTCCATCACCCTCTCCCTGTCTCTCTCTTTGTCTCTCAAAAATAAATTAAACAATGTTAACAAAAATATTTTTAAGAAAGAAGTCATGAAGTAAAAATGAGGTTTTATAGTTGGAATCTTTATAAAAAGAAGAGATTAGGACAAAGACACATACTATATGAAAACACAGAGAGAAGATGGTTATCTATAAGCCAAGGAGAGAAGCCTCAGAAAAAACAGACCTAGGGCACCTGGGTGGTTCAGTTGGTTAAACGTGAGACTCTTGATTTTGGCTCAGGTCTTGATCTCACAGTAGTGAGATTGAGCCCCGCTTTGGACTCTGCACTGGGTGTGGAGCCTGTTTGTGATTCTCTCTCCCTCTCCCTTTACCCTCCCACTCAAAAATAAATAAATAAATAAATAGTACTTTTAAAAAAAGAGAAGAAATCAGACCTGCTGACACTTTGATCTCAGACTTCTATTCTCCAGATTTCTAAGAAAATACATTTCTTTTGTTTAAGTCATCAGTCTGTGGCATTTTGTTATGGCAGCCCTGGCAAACTATCCCCTTAGGACCATGTAAAGTATCCATTCTAGTAAGGGTTTCTGAAGCTTATGTTTTATTAGCTTTATGATTTATCAATATCTGTACCTCACAATTTATCACTAAATTTGGTTCTTATATCATTCATTAACTATTTTATCTAAGTGTATTGTAAATGTCTTGAGGACATTGACAGTTTCCTGAGTTTTCAATATCCACTCCACTCTTGTCTTACCCTTCTTTATGTCCCAAGATAGAATTGAACACATGAAATACTTAACAGTGAATTTTTATTGATTTATTCATCACACCTACATGTGGCCCCACCTGGAGTTCTTAAAGGATTATTGAAGAGAGAGTGCTTGCCATCTCCCTGAGATTAACTTCTCAGAAGTCATAATTAGTTTTGTAGTACATATTTTCCCCTGAAGCCATAGTTATTGTTTTAGTACATACTTTTCACATAGTATTTTTGTTCAAATCCAGTGTAATTTTAGTATACTGGTAAATGCTATTAGAGCTGAAAGTATGATATACAAAATGCTAAATAACCAATCAGAGAAATATCTATTAAATACTAAAAATAACAAAACTAATTTATATCTAGGAAGCATAGAAATGTCATGAAAAGATAACTTCAGTAAGTGATAAATGAGTGAACAGAATCATTAACTTCATGTTTGTTGATGCCAGGGTCTACTCAAATTAATAAATTGTTAGTACAGTTTCCCAAGACTGTTATACCCCCTCTATCTCCCTCTTGGAATCATAATCTGAAAAGTGTCTTTATATATGCAAAATTCTAATTTCACTTTTTCATATTTTACAATTCTGGTGAGTGTGTGTAAATACAAATTGGATTTAGAAAGTAAACTAATGCCTGTTTAAGTCGAAAAAGAACTACAAACATCCTAATTATAGTTTATTGTCAAGTTGATTTCCATATAACACCCAGTGCTCATCAAAGTGCCCTTCTCCATGCCCATCACCCATTTTCCACTCTCCCCCACCCCCCATCAATGCTCAGTTTGTTCTCAGTATTTGAGTCTCTTATGGTTTGCCTCTCTCCCTCTCTTTAACTATTTTCCCGTCCCCTCCCCTATGGCCCTCTGTTAAGTTTCTCCTGTTCCACATATGAGTGAAAACATATGCTATCTGTCCTTCCCTGCCTAACTTATTTCACTTAGCATCACACCCTCAAGCTCCATCCACGTTGCTACAAATGGTCATATTTCATTCTTTCTCATTGCCATGTAGCATTCCATTCTATATATAAACCACATCTTCTTGATCCATTCATCAGTTGATGGACATTTAGGTTCTTTCTATGATTTGGCTATTGTTGAAAGTGCTTCTATGAACATTGGGGTACATGTGCCCCTATGCATCAGCACTTCTGTATCCCTTGGGTAAATCCCCAGAAGTGCTATTGCTGGGTCATAGGAGAGTTCTATTGTTAATTTTTTGAGGAACCTTCACACTGTTTTCCAGAGCGGCTGCACCAGTTTACATTCCCACCAACAGTGTAGGAGGGTGTCCGTCTCTCCACATCCTCACCAGCATCTATAGTCTCCTGATTTGTTCATTGTAACCACTCTGGCCAGCATGAGGTGGTATCTCAGTGTGGTTTTGATTTGTATTTCCCTGATGATAAGTGATGCTGAGTATTGTTTCATGTGTCTGTTGGCCATCTAGATGTCCTCTTTGGAGACATGTCTGTTCGTGTCTTCTGCCCATTTCATCACTGGGTTATTTGTTTTTCATTTGTGGAGTTTGGTAAGTTCCTTATAGATTTTGGATGCCAGCTCTTTATCCGATATGTCATTTGCAACTATCTTTTCCCATTCCATCGGTTCGGTTGCCTATTAGTTTTCTTGATTGTTTCCTTTGCTTTGCAGAAGCTCTTTATCTTGGTGAGGTCCCAATAGTTCATTTTTGCTTTCATTTCCCTTGCCTTTGGGGATGTGTCGAGTTAGAAATTGCTGCGGTTGAGGTCGAGGAGGTTGTTTCCTGCTTTCTCCTCGAGGGTTTTGATGGTTTCCTGTCTCACATTCAGGTCCTTCCTCCATTTTGAGTTTATTTTTGTGTATGGTGTAAGAAAGTGGTCAAGTTTCGTTCTTCTGCATGTTGCTGTCCAGTTCTCCCAGCTAAATTCTGTCCATTTATAATGTATTGCTCCAAATTCTGTTCTTTTTATTGATGTACTCTTAAAATTGGTTTGATTTCTATTTTATCTTCTTAAAAATTACCACTTAATTATTGGAATAATTGGAATATTAATATTAGAATATTAATAATTAATAATGTAATAAGCTTTGCTCTCATAATTTATTTAAAGAAAACACCTAGGCCTGGAAAACACAATTACTATAATTTTCATCATGATTTACTTGATTCTACTGATTGTTTCCATGGTGTCTTGAAAATGGAGTTTAGGATATCTAAATCCATACTCGAAATTCTGACTTTTCAAGGCAATCCCCAGATAGATTTTCTTATCAATCAATCAATAAAATCTCACAACTGAGCAAGCCAGTCTTTTTTCTTAAGTAGAACTTTTGTTTTACCTGTCAGCAATATGGGAAAATGCTAGACATGGTCCTGGTGAAAGAGTAGTAAATTGCCAGCAGAGCTCATCCAGAAGGAGGAATAAAAAGTTAAATAAGTCTTATATTACCTAAGGTTTTACAATATCGGGAAAAATTACAACTAAATATTATAATGTAAGAAAAAAGTTGTTAAACTGGATTTTCAAAAATTGTGAAGTAGAATGAAATGCACAATGAATATATTTTAGTCAATGGGAAGCAGATTCTTTAAGGTATATCTTTGTAGACCCTGTATACTTTTCAGTCTTGAGTCAATGCTTTGTATGCGACAACATATCAAAGGTCATGGGCAGCTTGACAAAATGGTTACGTGTTGCTTGCTTATTTTATAACTGTTGATGGTAGCAGCTAATAACTCTACAAAGCAAAAAAATCTTGCTTCTGTTTAACCTTCTGTGATAAAGGCTAAAAATTTGTTTTATAAAGGGCTTCTGCCTTGATTATCATCATCAATATATAAAAGAGTAAGTAATGAATTATTTTCTAAGTTGGGTTCCATGATATGTAATGCTGAAATGATAAACTATGCTTTTGTAGAATCATAAGACAAACAGACTAATGGGTGTTGTAATTGTCCAAACATAATTTAGTTATTGACTAGAGTTCCATTGAATAAATATGCTTTCTGACTTTAAAAATAATATGTGCTCATTGCAGAAAATTGAGAAAACAGAAAAGTTTAAAGCTAATACTCTATATACAGCTGTAGGTCACTTTCTTTTTTTCCTCATACATTGCATATCTTATGCATTTTCCCATGTACTTTATAATTCTTTGTAAACATCATTTTCAGAGTTTTAGTTTAATGGTAACTTACAATAATGGTTTAAATAAAAGGTTACACTTCAAAATATGTTAGACATACTTAAAACTAAATATACTGTGTGGAGACAGAATATATGTAAGCAGAGACTGTTATTTGTTGTTTTTTAGAAAATACTACATTTTTAAACATCTATCTTTTTTAGTGGCACATTTACTTGCTTTCTCATTTATGGAAATGAGTAACCATGTCTGAATAATGTGTCTAAAGCACATAAAGAAAGCATGTCATTACTACTTTCTCAGAAGAACTTTTGATTCAGACTTTCCCTAATTGATAATTATAGCTTCTAGTTAAATTGTTGTAAACATACAATAATTCACTCAACCACATGACTTTTTAGCACCTTAGATTATGTCCTCCATAATTAAGGAACTCATTAAGCTAAAGTTTAAGGTAGTATATATTCTCAGTACTTCACTGACCTTAGGTCAGTTGCTTGGTTTTATTTTAGGCAGTATCTATTCTGAGATTTTCCAGACCATTTTTCAAATGTTATTAAAAGAGTGTAACAAATTAGTGAACTGTCTGTCCATGAACCTGTCCAAAGTCTTTACCAATAATTAAGAAAAATATCCTATTTTGCTCTTGATGTGGTTTCCTCAGAATAGAGAATAGTCAGAATCTTGAGATATTTTTAACAAATCCATTTCTAAAGAGAGAGAAAGAACAGGTGGCTTACAGAAAGAATTTTAACTTATGAAAGTGACTAAATCTAAATCCATAAATAGTATCCAGTCCTCCAGTTGTTCAATTCTTAAAATTTAAGTGCTTTTGGCTATAAAAATATTGCATCTAATAATTTTGAAGTATGCTTTCAGTAGTGCATTTTTTATTTAAAAATGTCTTAACACTGAGAATGTCATTGTGAATTACGAAACTTTTCTATATTTAATTTTATTTGGTGCCAAGGGCTGTGAGGAAAAGATTTTAGTGAACTAAAGGGTAATAATAACTTCACTTTAACCTTAACTATTTTTCTTTATTTCTTTATTCTTTTTTTATTAGCTAATCATAATTGAGTGGCCCTTAAATCAGGACACCAATGACACTTTGTTTCCAATTAACAGTAAAAACCTTCTTTGATCCTTTGACTTTTTATGAGATGAATTTATATTTTCCAGACTAACATGCATGACAACATAATTCTCTATACTCATTAATATTCAACTTTGATGCTTTAATGAGAGAAACCAGGAGAAATGTAATGTCATATGCTTATCGAAGGCATTAGTAACTTTTGTTAATATAAAGAGGCCAAAAATGCTTTTGAATAATAGTAGCCAATATTAATTGAGCACTTGCTATATGTCAGACACTGTTCTAAGTGTCAATTACGTATTACGTTATTTAATACTCAAGAAAGCCTTCTGAGATAGGAACTACAGACTAGTGAATGCAAATAAATATGCCTAACCTAGTTTTAGATTTAGTCTTTTATTTATTCCATGGTTCTATGTTACCATTAAAATGCAACTCTGAAAAAGAACAAACTCATTCTCTTTCAGGAACTGGTTCAGCATGAGGTGCCATCGTGGAAGTCAACATCCACCAAAAGAAAGACCCAAAGGTTTTGCGCAAGGAGCCCCAGATCAAGGACATCCATGAGACTGCGGTCAAGTTGTACAGGTTACTGGCCAAACCAACCAACTCCACCTTTAGCTAAATAGTGTTGAAGAGGTTGTTCATGAATTGCACCAACCGGCCACTTCTGTTCCTTTACCAGATGATCCTGAAGATGAAGCTGCCTGGCTGCAAGACAAAACAGCTATGGTCGCAAGGATGTGCATGTCCAAGAGGTGCACAAAGTGAAGGTGTACATGCTTCCAGTGAGCCGCTGTGCCCAGATCCACATCCTCAAAGCTGGAGGCAAGACCTTTACCTTTGACCAGTTGTTGGCCCTGGACTCCCCCAAGGACTGTGTGGCACGGTCTTGCTCTCTGGCCCACACAAGGGCCGAGAGGTTAGGCAAAGCCTCAGGAAACTTGCATAGCCACACCAAACTACATGCTGGGCAGGAAGTTTGAGCACACCAGAGGCCACAGAGCCAAAGGGGCCACAAAAACTAACCCCAGATTCCAACTTGCTATTAAAAAGATTTTGGATGTTGAAAAACAAGGAGAGAGAGAACAAACTGATGGTTGCCAGAGGGGAGTGAGGGGTTTGGGCGAACTAGATGAAAGGGATTAAGAGGTATATTCTTCCAGTTATAAAATAAATAAGACATGGGGATGGAATATAGAGCGTAAGGGATGTAATCAATAATATCACACAACTTTGTATGGTGTCAGATGGTAACTAGATTTACTATGGTAATCATTTCATAGTATATATAAATACGAAATCTCTATGTTGTACACTTGAAATTAATACATTGTATCACAATTATTTTTCAATGAAAAAAGTAATTCTGAAAATGATGTTTAAAACCAATATTTAATGACATGAAAAATGCATATGATTTAATGCTTAAGCTCTATACACAGTGTTATATTGGTTCTGTTTTACACAGATACATACTCATGTATATATGAAGATAAGTTCACCAAATATTTACAATGTTGCCACCAGATAATGGAATTTCAGTTGGTTTTCATTTTCTTCTTTATATACTCTGTATGATTTGAACCCAGGCAGCACCCACAAATTTAGCCTGACAATAGAGAATGTTAACCAAAATTACGTGAAGGACGTGACTATACTGACAGGAAAATGTCTTGTGTGTCAGTTATCAATAATCCAAGGCAGAAGGACTAGAGTGTAAGGATTGTTGATCTAGTTTTGGCTGATATTCTGGTGATCTGGGAGCTATATTTAGTTCATAGTAAAATGGGCTGGACACAACCCATGCATTTTCCTTTGTTCTAATGAGCCAAATGATCACAGAGGTAATTTTTACTGACCCATTTGCTAGTCTTCTAAAATTAGACTGAAGTATCCAATGCTAAGGATATAAAAATAGAATCCAAGAGTACTTTTCAACTTTGTCCTATATAAATCCAAAGAGGCCATGTTTTAAAGGATTTAAATGAAGTGTAATAAATGTAGAAGGGATTAATTATATCTTTGTGAGAATGTATATATTCACTAAAAATATTAATTTGAAAATATGATCATATATAGCAATGGTAATATATTTAAGGTGATATAGAAAGCTGCTTATGCCAGGATTTCTGAAACTGTGATGCCCTAGGTCATGTGTATCAGATTCATCTGTGGTACTTGTTTAAAATGCAGAATCCTGAATCCCTCTCCCAAACTAATTGAATCCAAATCTCTAGGAGTGGGAGCCATATTATATGAAATTTCAACAAGCTGCCTAAGTGATGTTAAAGCACACTAAAGTTTGATAGTCTATCCTAGAGGTAATATTTCATTTCTGACAATCAGATGCTGTTTATTTTCACAATACAGAAACAGAAGATGTAGTTGTATTGCAAAGCTCAAAGTTAAAGACTCAATTGTCTCTCAAGAAAGTGGTGCT
>PISW01010690.1:18526-47336 GCA_004023785.1 Mungos mungo
AGTCGGTTAAGCCTCCGACTTCGGCCTAGGTCAGATCTCACATTCGTGGGTTCGAGTCCCGCATCAGTCTCTGTGCTGACAGCTAGCTCAGAGCCTGGAGCCTGCTTCCAGTTCTGTGTCTCCTTCTCTCTCTGCCCCTCCCCCTTTCATGCTCTGTCTCTCTCTGTATCAAAAATAAATAAAACATTAAAAAAAAAAAGAAAGTGGTGCTGAGGGTGAACACCTCCCATTATGCCTCTTATGGTCACTTTGACTAGTGCATCTTGAATCTGGTTGATTCATAGAATTTCCTGGCCTGATTTTAAAAGCACAGATTCTAAGGCTCCACACCACACATACTGAATCAGAATCTCTGAAGACAGGATCTGGGAATCTAGTTTTTTAAACTCCAGGAGATTTTGATGATCGACTATGTTTAAAAACCACTGGTCTAGACTAGAGGTAGGCTAAGTGTTTCTTTCATTCTGAACTAGCTGTCCTCTCTACCTAGAGCCTCATCTTTCTAGGCCCCTGAGTCTCCCATAGAACGAAACTGGGCATTGTTTTGTTTTTGCTTTTTTTCTTAGGAAATTGATAAAAAACGTTGGTCACTATGGCATCTTGTGGAATCTAGCTCATGAATGCAGCTGTGTATCTATTATTAGCTCTACTGACACTGATTTCTGCTAACTGCATTGTGAAAATATACTGTGGCCCATTGACTTGATTAAACATTAACAGCCAACATGAGCAAGCTACTGTGAGTAGCTTATATGTGCATAAAACCAAACGATTGAAGATTGAAAGCTAATTTGATTAAATTTACTTCCCACTCAATTACGAGGTAGGATTGAATCTCGTGAACCTTAATTATAATAAAATGTTCTGTGATTATTGTTCTCGATAAATGAAATTATATGAAAACTGGCAATTCCTCCAAATTAGGAAAACACAAAAATGGTTACACAAGAAACTTTTTAGAAAATATGCCTAACCACTGTCTGATCCTTTACAGTTTTCAAAAATCTTTCATAATCATTGTCTTATTTGACCTCAGAATTTGAATCAGATAGAAATGTCTAATGTTAGCTATTACATTTTGTAGATATCCAAGTTAAGGTCTAAATATTAATTAATTTGTGTATAAAGTCACCTAGAGCTCATACAATCATAGAACCTGACCCCGAAACTAAATCTTCTATCGTGTAATGTTTACCCCCACTGTAATGCTATCTTCTGTATTACGGCCCAGTCAAGAAGGCACAAACTGAGCAGATAGTTTGTCTTTTATGGAGTAGTATTAATAAGACAATAATCTTTATTGATAAACAGTTTCAAACCACTAATACATTACTTCCTAAAAACATAAAAACAAAGAATGCTGTGCAAAACTACTCCAGATATTCCCGTGTAATTCCAGCTAACAAAAAGAAACCAAGCTGTCATGATTGTATTTGCACACAACTATAAGGAGGAAAAACATGAGCAATTGGTTGGAAATTTTAAGGATAAAGGAAGATTGTAAAGATGTTATTAAATAAGGAATTGAAAATGTAGGTCATACTGGCCTCATCACGATATTATTAGGTTAATGACAAAAACCAAAAACAAAAGTGGGGGAGCATTTTGAAAAAGAACCAATGCCAGAAGAGTGATGTAGAATGAAAGTAATTATTTTTACTTTGGAAGATAACCCTTTATACTATCTGCTTTGTGACAATTTTCAATGACACCAAATACTCAAATACAGATCAACCTTTCAAGCCAACAGGAAGCCTCTTGATACCACGTGAAGTGGCACATTGGTAGCAATTAGAGAAGTTTGCTTAATTCAAATCAAGGAATTATACTGGATGTTAAAAAAATCATTTTGGTTGCTGAAGAACAAGCCTTTTATCTCATTCTGTAACTGTCATCTCTTAGCTCAGCAGAGGTTTCAAAATAGAGGAGCTAGATCTCAACAACAAAAATGTATAAGCAGTTTTTGAACCTTATCAGCAAACGTTTTCTTGATCAGAGCTGACTTTATCCAAACCAGATTTTTGTGGAGTATTTATGTCTGCCTAGAGGGTAATAAGCACTATAAACCCAATGAATAAAATAAAGTATATTTGGCCGCATTCTCTCTTGTGCCTGTCTCTCCCTGGGAAGTGAGCAAGGTGGTTAAGGAGGTGCATTAATGTTTTTAGGCTACTTACTGCATAACTGCTAGAAGGGGTTAGTACCTTAGTGGGCTCCCTAAGCCTCTAACTTACTCCTAAAAGGAGACTTCTTGGGAATATTAACCTCCAAATTGCATAAAAAGCTTGATAGAGTGCTACAGGTACAGGGAAGTATTATTCTAGATACAGAGGGGATAGAGTCAGCATGACATAACTTTTACCCAGCTGGAAAAAAAAATGCTCCAGAAACTGCCAAGCTTTCCAAAGGAAAAAACTAGCACTAAGCTACCCAGAATAAATGAAATGAGTGTTCTTATTTTCTCGCACAGAAAGAATTATTTAATAGCCCAGATAAGCATGGTTCTCGATTACTATTTCATATGATTTTATACAGAAAAATAAAATATAACAAGGATACTAAATACTGATCTGGGAAGGGGTGTGTGTGCCTGTGTGTGTGTGTGCACGCACATGAGTATGTGTTTGTTTATGCTTAAGGGAGAAAGGCTTGCTTAATCATATTCATATATTAACAGATACAGATATATATATACCTGTACACGTATCCTCTCAGACCAGAATTTGGTATCCAGTATTTGGTATTCTTGTTGTATTTGGCTTTTTCTTATGTTCTTTTATATTTATGGCATAGTCATCTAATTATTTTGAATGGAAATATGTTTTTAAGTGACTTTTGTTTTCTCTTGTTTTATCCTTTTTAAATATTTTTTAAGTTTATTTATTTTGAAAGAGAGAGAGTTTAAGTGGAGGAGGGGCAGAGAGAGAGAGAGAGGGAAAGAAAGAGAGAATCCCAAGCAGGTTCCACACTATCAGTGTGAAGCCTGATGCAGAACTCGAATTCATGAACTTTGAGATCATGACCTGAGCCAAAGTCGGATGCTTAACCAACTGAGTGACCCAGGCGCCCCTTTGATCTCTTATTTTTTTCTTATTGAAATAGCAAAATGCCTTCTATTTAGAAAAACAAGCAGAGAAAAAGGAAAATAATAACTCCCCAAATCCTGACACTTATATAGAACCACTATTAACCTTAGTGTCCTTCCATTCATTTTTCAGCATAGATAGAAATATTTTATATTAGGGGCCATGTTGTGCTCTAAACGGACAGTGTGAAGCCTGCTTGGGATTCTCTCTCTTGCCCTCTCTCTGCCCGTCCCTTGTTCTCTCTCTCAAAGTAAATAAACTTAAAAAAAGAAATATTTTATGTTAAAAATAGCAAGTCTTGATACTGAGTAATTGAATAATTGAATCATTTCCTTCTACTTAAGTAAATGAAATGGCTTTATATGTTACCTCTCCCTCACATACAAAGATCATGTCTCTTCTCTGACTTACATGGAAATCTGTCCATATAAATGTTGAAGTGAATACTCAAGTATTTATCATCCTATTATTTTTATTTTTTAAACGTTTTATTTATTTTTGAGAGAGAGAGATGGAGATAGAGACAGAGACAGAGCATGTGCAGGGGAGGGGCAGAGAGAAGGAGACACAGAATCCAAAGCAGCTGTCAGCACAGAGCCTGACATGGGGCTTGAACTCACAAGCAGGGAGATCATGATCTGAGCTGAAGTTGAATGCTTAACCAACCCAGCTGCCCAGGTGCCCCAATCATCCTATTATTTTAAATCTAGAATGTGTATTTAATCTGGCATTCAAAGATTTCTAAAACTCTATCAATTAATAGATGGATGATTTCTAGGACAGAGCCATCTTATCTGAAATACAATACCGCCTATCATGGTGTCTTTCAAAACAGTTAGGATTAAGCGTTCGCCCTGGATTGACCTTTGAATGATACTTTTATGATCTATCTTTTAAAAATTGAATCTTTTATTTGAAAAAGGAAAAGGAAGGAAAGATAGAAACGGAAGGAAGGAAGGAAGGAAGGAAGAAAAAAAGGAAGAAGAGAAGGAAAGAGCGAGAAGTATTTTTTATTTTCCACTAACATGAGGAAATCCTTATTTAAATAATAATATATGTGTGGCAAAATATAACCTGACTGATTTAGATTTATTGCTTAAAATGAGTGTGGAAACTAGGCATGACATATCAAAGCAATGGGGTATCTGACAAATATTTGGAAAAGGTACACCTGAGTGGAAATGACTAAATATTTTAAATTAAGAGTAGAAAAACAGGGGTCCCTGGGTGACTCAGTCAGTTAAGTTTCTGACTCTTGATTTCAGCTCAGGTCTTGATTTCATGGTTCATGGGATAGAGCCCTGCATTGGGCTTACAGGGACAGAGCAGAACCTGCTTGAGATTCTCTCTCTGCCCCTTCCCTGATATCTCTCTCTCTCTCTCTCTCTCTCTCTCAAAATAAATAAATAAAGTTTTTAAAAAAGGATAAAAGTAACTAAGGCATTGGTGCTCAATGGAAAAAATACACTTAAGACTTTGAGTCCTATAAAGAGAATTTTGAGTCTGCACCAGTATGCATACATTAATATTTTTTATTTACTAGGTAAAAAATCAATTCTATGGAATCTATTCTTCCACTGAGGCATGAAGATACTATGCAGGGAAGTAACTCTCAAATGAATCAATGAAAGAGTAAGCCATTTAGCATTTTGCAGTTCTCATTATTCATTCATTCCATTTCTCACATGAATATGTCCCAAACCTCAGAACCAGAATCTACAAAATTACAACCTATAATAACATGCACTTTCCAGAAAAGTGCTATATGCTAGGGCTTTGTTTAGCTACATATGCTTATTTTTGAGATCTGGGAATATTTAAAATGCACTATGCTTATAAAGTATCCTGTTTGAGATACCTACCTTGAAAATACTGTTTTAAGGCAGTACTTGCATTACACTCTACCATCCTCAGCTACAGGCCACGCTCTTCCCTATAGAATTTTCAGATCTTTTCCTGGCAAAGAATTTTTCGCTGCCTTCATATTTCAGATGCTGGTTAACAGGAAATTCATACACCCTTGGAAAGTTCTGGGAAAGGGTAGTACACATTTGTTCAAATCTTTTTTTAATTAAATATGTGTACGTGATATATAGGAAGTTAATTGTGTTGATTACAAAACACTGCTACAAGTTGCAAGGTGTTCAGGGATATGGGGCAATGCAGCTAATAAAAACATTTATAAAATTAAAAATGTCAGGTGAAATTATCCGTGTTCTATTTTAGATTCTTTGCATAGGGGATCAAATGAAAACATTTAGATAAATCAATAGCCACAAATTCTAACACAATTTCACCATGTGTCAGTAAATAAAATAAGAGATCTTTAGAAATTCCTAAGGGAGATAAAACTCAGCAATTCAGAATCAGGGATATCTGAAGAGGTTAGGGTGCTATCTCTCTCTCTCTCTCTCTCTCTCTCTCTCTCTCTCTCTATATATATATATATATATATATATATATATATATATATATATCTCAAATAGAGATTTTGCACTATTATTCTCATCAGAGGCATTAACACCTCATTCACCTGGAAATCCCTAAATCAGAACTTCTGGTGATCAAAATGGATTTATAGCTAAAGGTTGCCTTTGTAATAATTGCCAAAGAAAGATTTTATGGAATTAAGAGTTTGAATCAGATAGGAAAACAAATATTTTATTTGATAAGAAAGCACATTTTCCAAGCCCTTTTTAAAAATCACTTTAAGTGTTTTTCAGGATGCCTGGGTGGCTCAGTCAGTTAAGTGTCCAACTTCAGCTCAGGTCATGATCTCACAGTCTGTGAGTTCGAGCCCCGCATTGTGTTACCTATGCTGATGGCTCAGAGTCTGGAGCCTGCTTTGAATTCTGTGTCTCCCTCTCTCTCTGTCCCTCCCCTGCTCAAGTTCTGTCTCTCAAAAATAAATAAACAGCAAAAAATAAAAAATAAAAATCACCTTAGCTGTTTTTATTTCCCTCATCTTAACAGCACTAATGGAAAACTTGGGGGGGGAAATGCAAAAGCATAAAGAGAAAAAAATAAAAAATTCCAACAATCCAGTAAGTCAGAGATAACCACAACTAATATTTTAGATAGCAGGGGTTAGTTCACTTTGCCATTTTGTTTCATTTTATTTTTCACAACCCTTTCAAAATGTAAAAACCATTCTTAGCTCAAAGTTCACACAAAAACAAATCCTGAACTGAACTTGGACTTGTGGACTAACATTTGCCAATTCCTGTTTAGTGTATATTACTAATAATCATTTGTTTTTAAAGATTATTGTTTTCTATATAAAATATCTTAAAGAAGCAAAAATAATACTTATAATATTAGTACTTTTACATTGCTATTTTCCATATTAATTGCCATATTTTATTTTAATTCTTCCTTCATAAAGAAGTTAATATCACAGATACATATAAAGTCTCACTCCCTTCCCAGCAACCAACTTCTAGAGGTATTTTTATCCTAAAGTTATGTATGCATTATTCTTGCATTATTATTTTAGGCTTTTGTTATTTATATATGTACTCATGATATTGTTTTGTGTGATTTTAAAATTTACATAAAATAATTTTATCATATATACCTTGTGCTTTACATTCAACATTATATTTTTGAGATGTCTTCAAGTGTTTTCCTCCTATTTATGCCCCCTTGATAATGCTATGTGCATATGTAGAAGTTGTTATAAGTCATTCTAACCTATTGTAGAGAGCTTGTATTTGGCAATGTTCTAGTTACATTTAGTGTGTATTACTGAATGCATTAACTTCACAACTTACATATCTTAGTCTAGAACTGAAAGGACTCAGAAACTATCTAGTTCAAATCCCTCATATTACAAATGGCTAAACAGGCCCAATTAAAGTAAGTAGTCTGTTCAAGATCACACAGTAAATTCATATCATACTCCGAACTAGAGCCTGGTTTTCGTGTTTGCCACTTCTTAATATTAACAAACCTTTTACAACTCATGTGCTCCCTGGCTATACCACTCTTACATCATAATCAGGACACAATGACAATAACAAAGTATTTCTCTGGCCTTGCTAGCACTTACAGAATTGCTGGAACTCCTACTCCCTTCAGCTTGCTCCAATTCAGTGAATTCCTGAGGAATAGACCATATGAATTTGAACACGTGCATTGCTGGATTATCACATGGTGTCAACCATGTTCCTTTCAGATTCCTTCCAGATCATAATCCTCTAGGAGGTAATCTTCTTAAATATGTTCTGCCATTTTCTTTCTCTGGCTGCTAAGTGCCATTACAAGTGCTCAAATGGATAATGTCTTCTTTACCATCTCCTCCTCCTCCTCCTCCTCCTCCTTCTTCTTCTCTTCCTCTGCCTCCTCCTACACCTTCTCCTTCTCCTTCTCTTTCTTCTTTTAGATATTAATATTAATTATTTATTGGCATTGTTACTTGAATACATGTTATTTCTCTATTTTTATTTCCGTGTTATTTTGATCTTCTGAATGACAGTTATCTCTATGTAGGATTATATACAGTTTTAAAACACACTTTTTTAGAAGTAAATCATTCCCACCAACAGTGTGTGTGTGTGGGGGGGTGCCCGTTTCTCCACACCCTCGCCAGCATCTATAGTCTCTTGATTTGTTCATTTTAGCCACTCTGACTGGTGTGAGGTGGTAGCTCAGTGTGGTTTTGATTTGTATTTCCCTGATGATGAGGGGAAAGAGAGGGATGCAAAACCTGAGACTATTGAACACTGAAAACTAACCAAGGGTTGAAGGGGGAGTGGGGGGGAAAGAGGTGGTGTTAATGGAGGAGGGCACTTGTGGGGAAGAGCACTGGGTGTTGTATGGAAACCAATTTGACAATAAACTACTTAAAAAAAGAAGTAAATCAGCACATTAAAATGTTTTTTAAAAAAATATGTAAGAAACATTTATCATATTGTTACAAAATTCAAATGATGCTTTGGTTTATAGAATTAAATATAATACTCTCCACTGACAATCTCTCCCATCTACTCCTACTAACTTCAGAGAAGAATAATTGTGAATAGTTTAAAACATACTTTAAAGTAATTTTTCTATTCATTTGTACACATATTTTTACACAATGCAATCTTACTCTATTATGCTAAGTGAAATTAGTCAGAGAAAGACAGATATCATGTGATTTCACTCATATGTGGAATTTGCCTTCTTCTTTATGCCCTCTTCAGACTGGTGTGGTTTGTTATTCAGGGTGCTGCGCACATTTGGTATTCTAATAGTGACCACAAGTGAAGAACATGTCTATCACATTACTTGTTCTAAGTCCTGCAGAAATTTAGGGAAGCAGATGTTTAAGAATTTATTGCAGCTCTTCTTACAACTCTGGTAGAAGAACATGAGAATTACACAATGGGACAAATAAAAGAGACAAAAGCCCTCTGCCCATATGAAACTATGGTCCCTTGGACAAGGCTCATTTTCCCCAATTTTCTTTTTGCTAATAATGAGCCCCATCCCCGCTCCCAATCCAGGATGCTTCCTGACCCTTCATGAAAATTGTTTCCTTGCAAATCAATTCCACCAACCCTTCAGATATGCCCAGAGAGTGTAGCTCCTAGGATAATCAGTTTATTTCTCAAAGTAAGATATCCTGATACACATTTTAGATACATTTTTCAGTTTTATGAAATAATTTTTTACTAATTTATTCCAGCCTTTCCTATATCCTTCTTATTCCAGTATTAATGATTAATAAGAGCACATTATCTTCATCTAACCCAAGCACTACATTCTTTATTGTCTCTTCAGCTTATTGAGATGTAACTGACATATGACATGGTATAAGTTTAAGGTGGGCAATGTGATGATTTAATATATGTTAAATTTGGTAAAATATTTACCACAATAAAGTTAGCTAACATATCCTTCACTTCAATGAATTACCATTTTTTGGTTGTTGTTGTTGTTATGGTAAGAACATTAAAACTTTCCTTTCATAGCAATGTTCAAGTATACAATACAGTATTAACTATAGTCACCATGCTATACATTAAATCCCCAAAATTTATTCATCTTATACTTTGAATTTTGTGCACTTTGACCAACATCTTTCCATTTTCTCCACCCATTAGCCCTTGGCAATCACCATTTCACTCTCTTTTTCTATGAGTTCAATGTTTTTAGGTTCCACATATAAGTAAAATCATGCAACATTTGTCTTTATCTGTGTACTTATTTCACTTAGCATAATGCCATCAAGGTCCATCCATGTTGCTGCAAATGGAAGGATTTCCTCATTTTTATGGCTGAATAATATTCAATTATATATGCATATAGCATATAAACATATATGCTATATATACATAATTTATTTATAAAATATATAATGTAACCTATATAGAAATATATATGCTATGTATATCACATATATAAATGAAATGTATATTATATATGTGTTTGTCACATTTTCTTTATCCATTCATCTGTCATGTCTTGGTTATTATAATAATGCTTCAGTGAACATGAAAGTGCACATGTCTCTTGAACAAAATGATTTCATTTCCTTCAGATATGTACCCAGAACTAGAATTGCAGATCATATGGTAGTTGTATTTTTAGTTTTTTGAGGAAACTAAAATGATGTGTTCCATGGTGGCTATACCAATTTACATTCTTACAAACAGCAAGCACTATATTCTTAATCCATAGGAAATGCCATGTGGGATTTCAGTATTTAACTAGTATCACTATGAAAGAAAATTTAACTATTTATTGTTCACCTTTTTTCCTTTTTCTTTTAATAATTAGGGTTAATATAGTAGGCATAATAATGGTCCTCCCAAAGATATCCACATCCTAATACCTGGAATCTGGGTATATGCTATCCTATGTGGCATGAAAGACTACAAATTTGATTAAGGGTAAGTACGTGGAGAAGGGAGATCATCCTGGATTATCCGAGCAGGCCCACTATAATCACAAGGGTCCTCAAAAGTATAGTCTTTGCAGGATGTAGTGAGAGGGAGACAGGACTACTGAAGAATTTTCAGCTAGATGGGACATTGCTTGTTTTAAAGATGTAAAAAGAGCCATGATCCAAAGAATGCAGGTCATCTGTAGAAGTTAGAAAAGGCAAGGGAATGAATTCTCATATAAAGTCTCTGGAGAGGAACGTAGTCCTGCTGATACCCTGAGCTTATCCCAGTGAGATCTGTGTTGGACTTGTGACCCATATAAAATTACAAATTTATATTGTTTAACCTATTATACAAACTTGTTACAACATCTGTTACAGCAGCAATTGTGAACCAACCCACTTAAAAATCCATTTATAGACTATATTTATTTATTATCTGTTTTATTCCTAAAAGGCTTAGGTAGCATAGAAGAATATATACCATAAGACAAGGCAGTATAAATTAAATGTAGGAACAAAAAAGGAAAATGACTAATCAAGGATAGCAACATAAGATGAAACCTAAGAATAAGGTTAATACAAAAATGCACACCATATATACACGTACTACAGATGAGCTGTAGCTTTCTAATAGCCAATGCAAAGAGAGAAATCTGATCATTTCCATAATTCAAGCTACCATAGTATTTGTTTTATAACAATGGACCATTTGCTCCGATGTTCAATTTCACTGGAGACTTGGATCAGCTGAGAAGTTCTCCTCACAGAGTTTATAATATATTATGCAATTATAGTATACCTACCAAGTTATGTATGATAGATGCAAGATTAACTATGCTAAATTATGCCATTGGGGATGAATACAATTTGGTCTACACTTTGCTCAAACCAATATATCAATAATATAAGTTACAAATCTTCAAAAGCTTTCTTTCTAGTACTTGAATCATTTGGAATTCTAGTTCATAAAATCAATGAATTTTAAGTTTTAATGCTTTGACTATCATCTTATTTGACTCCATACCTCTCTAGAGGTATAGGATGGAGAGTCCCATATCCAGATCCACACCACAAATTACTCACAGGACTAGGAATCATATCCACATTTGTTGTTTCTCCCCAAATCCCTCTGTAAACTTCTTTAAAAGACATGGCATGGTTTCGAGGGTGTCATGCTAAGCGAAATAAGTCAGGCAGAGAAGGACAGAAACCATATGTTTGCACTCATAGGTCTAACAGGAGAAACCTAACAGAGGACCATAGGGAGGGGAAGGGGGAAAGAGAGTTGGGGAGAGAGAGGGACTCAAAACCTGAGAGACTATTGAATACTGAAAACGAACCGAGGGTTGAAGGGGGAGGAGGGGGAAGGGAGGTGGTGGTAATGGAAGAGGGCACTTGTGGGGAAGAGCACTGGGTGTTATATGGAAACCAATTTGACAATAAGCTATTAATAAAAAATAAAAATAAAAATAAAATGAAAATATAACTTCTTTATTTTGATGTATTCTGCATCATGATTCCAAAAGGTATATTTTCTTCTTCTAATCCAAGCACCAAATTCTTGATACATAGACAACTCACAAATATTACCTTTTGGCTCTTTCAAAACTGGCAGAGTTAACTGGGGAATGAATTCTGTTCTTTTAGTAGACTTAGTTTCCTTCCATAGCTAGATTCCTTTCTTCTCCACAGAACAGAATTTCTTTCACCCTGTATACTCTTAAAAGTAGAAAATTCAGTGTACTACAGATAGAAGAAATTCTTAATAGAAGGAAAAAAGAAAGATGAGTCAACACTAAAGAAACATTAGCTACTTATAATTCATTGAGGAAAATGAATTTTAGGGCAGAATTACAATTGTCCTTCAGTTAGTCACACGGTTCTGTCCCAAATCTTTCTAGTAAAATAGTGGCAATAACAGATAGGCTTCAACCAGAATTCAGAGCAATGCTTTGATCTTATCCCGTGCATCATCTCACATCTGAATACATAGATCCTTTTAAAGACAACAAAAGCTTAACACATGGTAGAGAGAAATGAGTGACAGAACAACAAAAAAATCTAAAAGGTTGCTATTAATTTATATCACTGGATATCATGGCTTTGTTTTGATTATGGTATTTGATGGATGAAAATTCATCATTGCTATTAAATATTTAAATTCTGGTTGTACTTTGTCTATTTTAGTACTGTAATCCTTTGAGATCTTTAAGTAGTAGAAACTGAAAAGTGAAAGTTAGCAATCAGTTATTCTCTTTTAACATAAGGAGCTACATTTTCATTCTTAAGGAGTTTCTATTCTTTCTAACTAAAACAATATGTTCCATTGTTTAACATTCTAGAATCAGAAATATTGCATCAACCATGCAGATAAAGAAAGCACTAGACTTTACAATGAAATTTTAAAAGAAAAAGTAGTTACCAAAGAGCTGTAGGGACGAATGCACACAGAAGGGGCAGAATATGCCTGATCAGAACTGACAGATTGCTCAGAATAAAATTCAGCAATAGCAATAAGACAATGTTCTTTTTCAATAGTCTTTTCAAGTCATATTTGTACTTATAGACTCTAACAAGTTTTACATATATACTTAGTCAATTTCTAAGCATGTGTTAAGTGCCAAAGGACATAGAAACTGGAGTCCCATTTAAGGTGAGGCAGCTGCCACGAAACACATCAAATAAACCCTTGGAGGAGCAGAACACTTGGCAAACCTTGCAGATTACCCAGGCACAGTGTCTTTTCAAAAGAAAAGAAAAAAATACCTGCAGATTCTCTCTAGCTACCTTTCCTGGGCCCAAACAACTAGTCTTCTGGAGGACATCCTGAATTGTTTCTCACCAAATAACTAAAGCACTCTTTCATTGTCTTTTGTGTTTTTTTGCCCAAAGGTCCTCAGTAGGTCATCTTACTCTCTGAATTTAACAAATTCTTTACTGGCTGCACAGCAAAGAACTTTCATTTAAAGTCTTAGTCTTGGGGGCACCTGGGTGGCACAGTTATTGTAGCATCCCACTCTGATTTCAGCTGAGGGCATGATCCAGTTTTGTGGGATCAAGCCCCCTCTGGGTCTCTGTGCTGAGCGTGAAGCCTGCTTGGGATTCTCTATTTCCTCGTCTGCTGCTCTCTCCTGCTCATTCACTCTCTGTGTCTCTGAAATTAAAAAAAAATAAAGTTTTAGTCTTGAGGTGCCTGGCTGGCTCAGTTGGTAGAGCATCCAACTCTTGACATCAGGGTCATGAGTCTGAGCCTCATGTTGTGTGTGGAGCCTACTTAAAAAAAACTCTAGTCTTAAAACTGTCTGATATAGAAGACAAGTGTTCAGAAATACCCTGCCTTGCATGCTGCTTCTTACTTTCAAATAATGTTAAGGAATTAAGTCTGAAACTTGCCTGGCCCTTAGTACTAGACCAGCATTAGTAAATTTGAATATTTTTTATTATGAAACTTCTCATTTCCATTGATTGTAGAAAATGTGGTCTACTTCTCACAAAAGCCTACAGGTGAAAGTAACCAATGATTTTTTTTTCTTGCCTCATTCTTAGAATAATGCATTATTTCATAATGGTACAAACTTAGACTGCATATATTGTGGTCCATCTCTTCCTGTTTGGGTTTTATGCCCTGCTGGCACTGTGCCCAGTAGAAGTGGAAACAAAGCAATATCATTTTTTCTTCCTAATTAATAAGAAGGTAGCAATTTATTTTTAGGAACACAGAAAGCAGAATGTACACATTTATTTAAGTTTTGAATAATACCGGAAAAAGAAGCATTGGCAAGAAAAGGCTAAGAAATTAGGATGCTGATATAGTAAATCATGCAGATGAAAGAAATTTTAGTCAAATATATTAATTACTCAATATGTAGTTTCTGTGTTCTTAAAGGAAATTCATGCCTGAGAAAGAAACAGTGATATGGTAAAATATGATAATGTTTAGTTATAAGTATGATATTATTAAATACTGTTACTAGTGAACTTTCTATCTCTTAATCTGGACTAGTTACTCGACCTCATGTAAACTACAGATTGCAAATTTGTTCTTTTTATAGGCTATTTGGTAGCCAGAGAGAGAATCTCTCTTGCCTTGTTACAGGCTACACCTTGTTTTAGCCACTGAACAAATAAATGCATGTACGCAGGGGAATGTGGAGAGCTCAAAATGGAGTGTCTTCTTGTCTCGGAGAGAAACAACACTTCTCCTATTAAACGGGCCACACATGCCATCTTTATATATAAAAGACAGTATGTATTGTCTTTGAATCATGTTCATGACTTTGAGATTGCCAGAACCCTTAGCATCTTTATTTTTCCCAGCCACTCCTCTTCTACATAGAGTATACATTCATTTAGCCCCAAATTCTCAATTCCTGATATCACAGAAGGTGTTAATCCTTCCTCTGAGGGTCAGAATGGGTTCTGGTAAATCATAAAACTGATGTTCTGGGAAGAATTGTTGTAATTGCTGTTCTAACAGAATTCTTTGTGTGTTTGTATCAACGGAGGGAAGGAAAATTTTTCCCTTTACTAATTGTCTTTCCTTCTCTTTTAAGTGCCAGTTTCATTTAGTGGAACTATTTCAAAACTGTTCTTTAGAAAATGTTTTCTGTCGGGGCGCCTGGGTGGCTCAGTTGGTTAAGCGTCAGACTTAGGCTCAGGACATGATCTCTTGGTTCCTGGGTTCGAGCCCCACCTCGGGCTCTGTGCTGACAGCTAGGAGCCTGGATCCTACTTCAGATTCTGTGTCTCCCTCTCTCTCTGCCCCTCTCCTGTTCGCACTGTCTCTCTGTGTCTCTCAAAAAATAAATTAAAAAACATAAAAAATAAATAAATAAAATAATTTAAAAAATGATTTCTGTCATTCTTTAAAATACCTAATAATAAGAATTATTATGGGGCTCATTATACAGGTTTTCCAGTGCTGCTTTCTATCTGCGTGACACACAAACAGCATTTTCTCTTCTCCATTTGCACATCCACTTTTGCTTTAATCACCATCCCTTTATCTGTTGTTACCTTTAGGTCTATCATAAAATCACTTTAAATCCAATAAATAAAAACCTATTTATAAGTGCTCAGTTCTTGAGGCGCCTGGGTGGCTCAGTCAGTTAAGCATCTGACTTCAGCTCAGGTCATGATCTCACAGTTTGTGGGTTCAAGCACAGTGTCAGGCTCTCTGCTGTCAGCACAGAGCCTGTTTTGCATCCTCTGTCTCCCCCGCCCCCGACTCCCCCTTCAAATATAAATACCATTTTTTAAAAAGTGCTCAGTTCTTAGGGCGCCTGGGTGGCTCAGGTGGTTAGGTGTCTGACTTTGTCTTGGGTCATGATCTTGCAGTTTGTGGGTTCAAGCCCCACATGAGGCTCTGTGCTGACAGTTCAGGGCCTGAAGTCTGCTTCGGATTCTATCTTCTTCTCTCTCTCCCCCTCCCCCACTCACTGTCACTCTCGCTCTCTCTCTCTCTCTCTCAAATATAAAAATAAAAATAAAAATTTTTTAAAGTGCTCAGTTCTCAGTGTTGTAAGAATACTAATACTGAGAAAGTGGCTGTGAGAACCCACCTAACATGGCCTTGAGGCAGCTTAGCCCTAATAAACCAGTAACGCCAGAAGTAAGAGCCCCCAACTCAGCATTTCAGACGGGTTCACCATCAGAATCAATGATCTCTTTAGCTCCTCCCCAGCTGTTCAGGTTTATGGAGCAGTCTGCTCAGGCTGCCATAACACAATACCACAGACTGAGTGGCTTAAAAGACAGAAATGCATCTTCTTACACTCTACAGACTGGAAGTCCAGGATTAAGGTGCCAGCACGGTTGATTCCTGCTGAGAGGGGTCTTCTTGGTCTGTCGAAGACCACCTTCTCACTGTATCCTCACGTGGTTTTTCCTCTACACAGAAAGAGAAAGATCTTTAGTGTCTATTCCCCGTTTTTCTTCTTCAATGTTTTATTTTTGAGAGAGAGAGAGAGTGAGATGAGAGCAAGCAGGGGAGGGGCAGAGAGAGAGAGGGGAACAGAGGATCCAAAGCAGGCTCCTTACAGACAGTAGAGAATCTTATGTCCTTGCTGATAGCAGACAGCCCGGCACAGGGCTCAAACTCACGAACTGCGAACCTGAGCAGAAGTCAGATGCTTAACCAATTGAGCCACACAGGTGCCACACTATTCCCCTTCTTAAAAGACCACCAGTCCTGTCAGATTAGGGCCCCATCCTTATGACCTCATTTAACCTTAATTATCACCTTGAAGACATGCCTCCATATATAGTCACATTGGGGTTTAGAGCTTTAACATAGGAATTTTGAGGAGATAAATTTCAGTCCATAACAGTACTTTTCTACTCTATCCTTGAATCTCATCCTTCCCCCTCCCCATAGCATAACTTACAATGACATGACTTTTGAGTGGCCTTAATCGTACTTGACTTTTCACCCTCTTGTCTCTATATTCCAAGCTCTTGGTTCCTTTGCCTCCATGGTTCAGGTACCACTTCTGTACATCTGACTGTGTGTGTAGACTATAAAATGACTTGCCTCCCCAGCAATTTCCTCAGTAAAGAGACTTTCTAAGAAATGATAGAGTGATTTTCATCTGATGGTAATGTCCTAGTTGAATTCCCTGAGAGATTAGTGAACCTCACCCACTACCTACCTCCTATACACTCACTTCCACACAGACACGTGACCTGCTCCTCCCTGTCCTGGCCACAATAGATTGTACTAACACTAAACTCCAGTCAGTAAGCCGTGCCCTGTCCTGCCTGACTTCTTTGAATGCTACATCAACATCAGACAAATCATATTCCTTACCGTTCTGTTTGTTTTCGATAATAACCATAGTGCCATGGCCATTCAGTGGTAACCTGTAAAAACTACAGGTTCAGGTTTTTGGAAGGAGAAAGTTATTTTTAACATTGAAACTGAATCTGAAACCTGAAGTTAGTCACTGACAACACAATCATGAGATCTGTTTAAATTAATTCTTTTTTCATGTATTTTATTAAACTTTAATGTATCATTATGCCCACCTTCCGTCAATTATATTTTCTTTAAATTGAGCCATATATATGTCAGGTGATACATCTCCACACTCTAAACTTATATAACAAAGAAAATGTCTGCATAGTTTTTTGATATAGATTCTCCCATAATAGTTTTTGGACTCTTTTCACTATCAAGTTTTATGGAAATTCCAAGTAAATGGATTAGATTCTTGAGGGATAAGAAGGTGGGGTAGGTAAAGGAGAAAAAGTATTCCTAGTGAAAAAAAGAATCCTCTGTAGAACTTTGTACACCAGTGAATCCCAAAGAGAGAATTGAAATTGATGTCTCTGGGGCAAAACAGCTCATATAGCCATAGGCAAAATTCTATCTACCTATCTGAACATATCTAGCTGATGAGAGACTGTGTTGCTTGCAATTCTTCTGTATTCCCAAATGTGCTTAACTTAGATTTCTATATCCTTTGTGCTTTCGGTGGAAATGCTCCCGGAAGAATTGCAGTGATTTAAAAATAGATACATGCCACACTTTTCTTTCCATATTTCAGTGGCAATTGACTGCATACTATTTGAGAAATTCGAGTTCCAAAATATCCTAAACCTGCCTTGAAAATAAACAAACAAAAATCTATGAGTTCCGTGCGCTCATTGCTAATGTACAGCGCTTGAAAACCAAAATTTCATATGTATCTCTCACAAAATCCAGAAAAAACATCAGTGCTTGATGCCTCAGTGTCTGAATAGCTGCCTAATGCTGAAGGATGAATAAATTTATCTTCAGAATTATCATTTCTTTATAGCTCATTATTTAACTGAAAAGATTTTTCAAAGAATGTGTATGTTACAATAAGATTGCTATGCCAAACCCTTTTGCATGGATTTCTTTTCCTTTTAATGTTTTCCACATTGATTATAAAAATAATGTATACTTATTTAGCAAATTTTATAAAAATGTATAAAAAAAAGAAATGGTCTTTTCATAACCTACCATCTTGAGATGATCACTGCTAACGTTCCAGTAAACATCTTTCTGAATATTCCTATAAGTATTATCTAGTTGAAATATATTACATGATTATTGTATTATTTTAATTAAGATTATACCATGAGTATTTTCTTATGTTATTTAAAACTTTTTAATGTAATATTAAAAGGCTATGTCATATTCTACCATATAGACATCCCATACATTTTTAAACATTCCCCTCATGTTGCAAACAGGTTGCTTTTAATTTTTCATTGTTGTAAATAGTACTATGATAAACATCTTGATACTCAAATGTCTTTCTGGTTTTCTCATCATTTCTTCAGTGTAAATTTCTAGAAGTGGAACAATGGATGAATAAAAATAATTTTTAAAAATAAGATGACTTAATGTTAGGTTTCTAATCTCTTTGGGTTTGCAGATACCTCTGAGTATCTGATATAAATTTTGTCCTTCTTTCAAAGAATGCTAATAATTACACTGGTTCCTTCATATAAACACAATATAAAATGTTTTTTTAAGTATCTCTCTCACTTGTGAAAACACATTAAAACTCTGAAAATAACCAAAGCAAAATTTGATTTTACTCAAAAGTAAATTTCAATAATGTCTTTATTTCAAATAGTTTAAAATTTAGATAACAACACATGTAGTTTGAGTCACCAAATGACTTCGATGGCCACAAGTGCTAAAAACTCTGACTCACAAAATTATGTAGAGTAACAAATGAAATCACTCAGCTTTGCCAGATGAAAGTGAACATGTCAAAAGAGCCTCAGAATTCTCCAAGATTCTTCCAATTAAAATTATGTCCCAGAATGTCCTTTGTTCTCAAATGAATAAAGCCACCTTTTGTCAGAATATACTTTGTTGATTAGGCCCATTTCACTACAGGAGAGTTTATAAATTGACGCTTCAACTTCAACATCTTCCAAACAAGAATTTTAAAAGAACTCAGTGATGGTTTTAGGTATTCTCAAATTTCTGCCAGTAGAAAAATTGATCAAGCTTTGCAATCTTAGCTCCACCCAGCAGAAGGAGTCTGCCCAACGTTACCCAGTTTGTAGACTTGCCTGTTTGTAATCCCCTCTTCCAGAACAGCAAGCTTGGCAAAAACAGCAACAACAATAAAACTTGTAAATTCTTTTCCATGGCAACCATAATGGCAATTGCAGGACCTTGAATGAAAAGATTTCTCTTAATCTTGTGGTCAAAAATCATCAAATAAGCCAAACTATAATTCAATAAGTGAGAAAAAAACAAATAAATAAACAAATTTAACTTCATCATATATTTCAATCAAGCATGTTAGGACTTGGTTTTCAGGAAACCAGCAAAATCCAATATAGTAAAAATTTCAAATTCTGTTTGCATTTCTCCACAAACCCTCTTGGAGAAAAAAAAAAAGGTGATTCAAGGTTTAGGCTTTCAGGAAATTGACAAATTCTACAATACCGTAGCTCTAGCAAAAACAAAAAAGACAGACGGGGAAAAGTATCCTGATGCTAGTATATGGGACACCACAAAGATGTTGAGTTACCTTATGTATGGCGGTGTATCTAGTGAATGGGCTTGCTGTTGAGTGAATGTTTGTGCCCCTCCAAGAGTCCTGAATCTAATCTCCAATGTGTATTTGGAGGTGGGAACACTGGGAGGTCGTGAGAGCAGAGACCTAATGAATGGGATCAGTGCCCTTATAAAAGACATTCCAGAGATCTTCCTTGCCCCTTCCCCATATGAGGGAGCAGTGAGATGTCCGTCTATGAACTGGGTAGCGGGTTGCCACCAGACAGCAAACCTCACCAGACACAGAATCTGCTGGCACCTTGATCTGGATAGTCCTAGTCTCTAGAGTTGTAAGAAATAAACTTCTGTTGTTTATAAGCCACCTAGTCTATGGTACTTTGGAAAACCTGATGTTTGGTCAAGACTTGCAGATATTTGAGCTGTATAAAGACTACAAAGATCCTTTTTCCCTATTGAAGTTTTGCTTGGCAACTTAGCATTTTAAAGACATAAACAACATTTGAGTCACTCAAAAGGGACTCCCAAAACAGGGATTCTTCTATAGCATTAAACGCTTATAACATATAAATACCAGATGGAGTCTGCACTAAGAGCTCCTTGACATCAGTCTTACTAAAATATTTTTGGACCACTTTCCTCAGGCCAGGGCAACAAAAGCTAAAATAAACTAATAGGATTACATCAAACTAAAAATCTTTTGCACAGTGAAGGAAACCATTACAATATGAAAAGGTGATCTCCTGAATAGGATAAGATATTTGCAAATTATCCACCTGATAACAGGTTAATATGAAAAATATATTTTAAAACTTACACTATATTAAAAAAATTAAAACAACCTAATTAAAAAATGAGCAGGAAATTTGAAAAGATATTTCTCCAAAGAAGACATCCAGATGACCAAGAGACACATGGAAAGATTTTCAACATCACTCATCATCAGGGAAATACAAATGGAAACCACCATGAGATACCACCTCTCACATGTCAGATTGTCTAGTAACAAAAAATAAAATAAATAACAAGTGTTGGTGAGGAGGTAGATAGATAAATAGATAGATGATAGATAGATAGATAGATAGATAGATAGATAGATAGATAGAGATGAGATAGAGATAGAGATAGACATAGAGATGATAGGGATAGAGATAGATGATATAAATATAGATATATTTCCAACATGGATGGACCTAAAGGGCATTATACTAATTAAAATAAATCAGCCAGAGAAAGGCATATACTGTATGATTTCCCTTACATGTGGAATCTCAAAAAAAAAAAGTGAATAGTCAAAACAAACCAAAATCAGACTCATAGATATATACAAGAAACAAACTGTTGGTTACCAAAGTGAGGGGGCGTTAGGGGGTGTTGGGGCAGGTGAAAGAGGTGAAGGGGATTAGGAGGTATAAACTTGCAGATACAAAATAAATGTCATGAGAATATAATGTATAGCATAGGGAATATAGTCAATATTATTATAACAACTTTGGGTAGTGACAAATTATTGTGGAAAAATTTCATAGTATATAAAAATATTAAGTCACTAGGATGTACACCTCAAACTAATATTATATTATATGTAAATTATACTTCAATTAGAAAAAAAGAATTATAGTCACTCCTTGCCAAGTACTAAATCATCCTATTTTCTTTCCTCTTCTTTTCAAAGACACAAAGCAAGGAAATGCTTCAGGCCCATTTCAATAACCAGGGCTTTGCTGGAGTTCCCAGAACCAAGATGCTAAAAAGAATTGTTTTGTCTTCAAAGTATACAGCTATACAAGCTTGGTAAATAAATATATATTTCTAGAGAGTAAAAAAAAAAAAGAGAGAGAGAGAGAGAGAGAGAGAGAGAGAGAGAGAGAGAGAGAGAGAGAGAGAGAGATGTGAGTTCCAGTTCTTGCTGGAAGCAAATATTTTAGCTATCTATTTCTTCATGTCCCATTTCAAATATTAGAAAACAAATAATCAAAGTATGGAGTTGATGGATTTGAGAGAAATAGTGTCTGTATTTTTCTGGTTTTCTCTAACTCACAATCCAGTTCCATCTTTTTCAGAGCACATGACTTCACCAAATCCCTCAAAGTACATGTGACTTCTTTTGGTTGGCAGTACAATAAGCATTCCTATAGGAAAATACTAGAAAAGCTTTTGTGTTGAGACAAATTCAAGCGTTGGTTATTTCCTTGTCTTTTCAAATTGAGCTATCTTTTAAAAAAATCTACACTGTTGGCTTTGAGTTTCCATGGACAAAATTTTTGACATATAGGAAGCATTATGGTTTTGTATCACATCTTATTCAGTAAAGAAACTTGAAACCAAAGTATACCTTAAGTATTTTAATGCATTAGTTTAAGTTTTTTTTGCATTTTCCAACTTAGGCTCAAGGAGACATAAACAACAATATGTGCTTTATTGTAAACTATGTTTTCCTTAATTGGAACCAACATTAAATTATATGAAAAGTCAGAGCACTATAATATTACCTGATAGTGATGTTTCATTCAACTTCACAGTTAATAACATAATTCGTATAAAATATCTCAACACAATTTCAAAATGAAAGGAAAAAATATATACCCACACATATATGTACACACATCTATAGACACATATATATTTTGTACTTTATTGCACTTAGCAAGATTATTTGAATACAATTTAAAAAATTTTTAATGATTATTTATTTTTGAGAGAAGAGAGAGACAGAGTATGAGTGGGGGAAGCAGAGAAAGAGGGAGACACGGAATCTGAAATAGGCTCCAGGCTCTGAGCTGTCAGCACAAAGCCTGAGGTGGGGCTTGAACTCACAAACTGTGAGATCATGACCTGAGCCAAAGTCAGGAGCTTAACCAACTGAGCCACCCAGGCACCCCTGAATACAATTTTTTAAAGATTTTTTTAATGTTTATTTATTTTTAGAGAGAGGGAGGGAGATGAGCAGGTGAGGAGCAGAGAGAGAGGGAGAGAGAGAGAACCTCAAACAGGCTCCTCACTGTCAGCACAGAGCCTGATGCAGGGCTCGATTTCAGGAACCATGGAATCATGACCTGAGTCTAAATCAACAGACACTTAACATACCGAGCCACCCAGGTGTCCCTAAAGATTTTTCTAACTGATTTTTATACCCAACATGGGACTCAAACTCACAACCCTGAGATCAAGAGTTGCACTCTACCAACTGAGCCAGCCAGGAAACATTTTCTTCCACATGATTTCCAAAGTAATGGCGGAAAACATTGAAGTTATATAGATATAGATATTTACACATATGTTTATATATGCATGTGTGTATACATGTGTGTATGTTTAACACACATAATTTTACCCGTTAACAGTTAACAATAACTGCTATACATCTTAATGGCTCCTATGAGTATGGCGATATAACAGAGATCATAGAATGAGTGCTCTTAATGAAGACTTAGTCTCATTACTTAAATTGGAGTTATATTCAGTAGACTATAAATTCAGAGGATGAGTAATCCTTTCTATAAATATTTCCATCAATAATAAAGTGATTTTCAAAATGTACAGATGTGCTTCTTCAGTTTTCATTGGTTGGAACTGTCTTACATTAAAAATGTCACAGTTTTTGTATTCTATCATGTCTAACAGCAAAAGGAAATCAATGTATACTTAGACACTGTCATGGTTTCTCACTTTAGAAGTTTTCTTTTTTTTTAATTTTTTTTCATGTTTTATTTATTTTTTGAGAGAGAGAGAGCAAGCAAACTGGAGAGGGGTGGGGAGAGAGACAGGATCTGAAGCAAACTCCAGACTCTGAGCAGTCAGCACAGAGCCCAACATGGGGCTTGAACTCATAAACCGCAAGGTCATGACCTGAGCTGAAGTCGGGTGCTTAACTGACTGAGCCACTTGGGCACCCCATCACTTTGGAAGTTTTCTAACTTAAGCTAGGTTCATTGTAAACAAAAGCAATCATCCATGATTATTATAGCTGGATATATTTTCTCTTATTCCTAACAAGGGAAATAATTCTAGGTATCATAATGTGGCAATAATAGGATCATATACTGATGGTGCTCATTTAACATGTCATGCCACCTATATTAACCAGAATAATTGGGGTTGATGTTGCAATAAGAACCATATCCTGTTTTAAAAGTTTATTTATTTATTTTGAGTGGGGGGGGGCAGAGGGAGAGGGAGAGAGGGAATCTCAAGCAGGTTCTGTGCTGTCAGTTCAGAACCCAACGTGGGGTTAGATCCCACAAACCGTGAGATCATGAGTTCCTGAGATCATGACCTCAGCTGAAAACAAGAGGTGGCTGCTTAACTGACTGAGCCACCCAGGCGCCCACAAGCAACCACATCTTAATAACCTAACCCAGAAAATGTGTAGTTCTCATTCCCACAGAATCCAGTCTGCATCAGGGCAACGCTCCAGGACAGTTTTCCTCCATGTCATGGTAATTCCTACAATAATTTGACTAGACCCCTGCAATAATTTGACTCAGCCATTTTAACAGAAATTTCCACAATTGCCAAGGAAGAGAAGTAAGAGCTGGGAACTGTGCACTATGTCATAAATGTTTCAGTCTGGAAGGAGCACATACCTTTGTCTAATCAGCCACTTGACCAGAAATAGGAACATGACCCCACCTACATGTGAGGGATCTAGAAAGTATAGTCTTACAATTAGAGGAGAACAGAACTGGATATTGGTGAGTATTAATAATGTCTACTATACCATTCTAGATTACATTAGAATGAAGCAATACGTTAATAATATTCTTCAAAGAAGTAAGAAGAGGGGTGCCTGGGTGGTTCAGTTGATTAAACGTCCGGCTTCGGCTCAGGTCATGATCTCGCGGTTTGTGGGTTCGAGCCTCGCATAGGGCTCTGTGCTGGCAGCTAGCTCAGACCTGGAGCCTGCTTCAGATTCTGTGTCTCCCACTCTCTCTGACCTTCCCCTGCTGGCGCTGTCTCTGTCTCTCAAAAAGAAATAAAAAACATTTAAAAAAATAAAAACAAAACAAAACAAAACAAAGAAGTAAGAAGAAACCCAAAGACACTATAAGGATATTTTGGACCCTAGTTAAAGACTCCTGATTTACATTCCCAAATTATAAATCCAACTTTCACTCAATTTATTCCAGTATGAAAGAGAGTTATTTAACAGATTTAACATGAATTTTCTGCTCCATTTTCAACTCCACCATTTACTAACCATGTATGTGTTCTTGGGCAAATAACTTAATATCTTTAATCTCTTGATTTTCTCATCCTTAGAAGGAAGGTGATAATGCCCAGCTTCCACAGCACATGGAAAATGAACTGGCACAGCCAATGGCACATACCAGATGCTTAATAAATATGAATTCCTTTCTCTATTTCTTCTTCCTTCTTCCCTTCATCTTTCTAAATATTAGCATTTTGCAAGGAAAAGAAAGAGCTTTTGTGGTTAAGAGATTGAATTCTGAAAATACAGAGTTTGTATCTTAGCTGTCACTCACTAGTGTGTAATCTTGGGGAAATTACTTAAATCTCTCTGAGCTTCAATGTCTTCAACTATAAAATAAGGGCCAATATAGTACCTACCTCATAGAATTTTTAGAGGTATTAAATTATATGATGTATACAGAATATTTAACAGATTTCTCAATAAATGTTAGCAGTCACTATTATTATCATGATCATTATTAACAATGCAGTTTGTTTGCAGATTTATGTCAGAAGTTTGGCCTGCTCAAAAGACATGAATAGACACTTCCAAAGAAGACATCCAGATGGCTAATGGACATATGAAAAGATGCTCAACATCACTCATTATCAGGGAATAGAAATCAGAACCACAGTGAGATACTACCTCACACCTGTCAGAATGGATAAAATTAACAACCCAAGAAACAAATGATGTTGGTGAGGATGCAGAGAAAGGGGAACCGTTTTGCACTGCTGGTGGGAATGCAAACTGGTGTAGCCACTGTGGAAAACAGTATGGAGGTTCCTCAAATATTAAAAATAGAACTACCCTACGATCCAGCAATTGCACCACTAGGTATTTATCCAAAGGATACCAAAATGCTGATTTGAAGTGAAACATGCACCCCAATGTTCATCAACTGACAAATGGATAAGGAAGATGTGATTGAGATTTTATATATATATATAATGGTATATAATGGAATATTACTCAGTGATCAAAAAGAATGAAATCTTGCCATTTGCAATTATGTAGATGGAACTAGAGTGTATGATGCTAAACGAAATAAGTCAGTCGGAGAAATACAAATACCATATGGTTTCACTCATATGTGGAATTTAGGAAACAAAGCATGAACACAGGGGTAGGGAGGCAAAAATAATATAAAAACAGAGAGGGAGATAAACCATAAGACACTATGAAATACAGAGAACAGACTAGGGTTGCTGGAGGAATATTGGGTGGGGGGATGGGCTAAATGAGTGATGGGCATTAAGGAAAACACTTGTTGGGATGAGCACTGGGTGTTATATGTAAGTGATGAATCACTAAATTCTACTCCTGAAATCATTATTATACTTCATGTCAACTTACTTGGATTTAAAGAAAATAAATTAATTAATTAAAAAAAGTTCAGCCTGCTTAAGCCAACCTATAGAAAATGCATTAAAAATAGTTATTCAAAATATAATCCACAGACAAGCAGAATCAGCCTCATTTAGGAGCTTTTTAGAAATGTAGACCCTCAATTACTATTGCAAATTTACAGAATCAGAATCTATAGTTTAAAAAGTTTCCCAGGTGGTTCTTCATAGACACTGAAGTTTGCAAAGCACCACCGTAATATATGGATGGGTGGAGTGTTTTCATGTGATGTGCATATTATCAGAGTGATGACAAATAGGACATCCAGGAGGAAGATAGCACACTGTTTTGAAAAGGACATTGGGAATCAGAAAATCAACATTTAAATTCCAATTCTTTCACTGACAAACTGATTACCTTATAGAGTTGGGGAGAGAGAGGGACACAAATCATGAGAGACTATTGAATACTGAAAACGAACTGAGGCCTGAAGGGGGAGGGGGAGGGGGAAGGCGGTGATGGTCACGGAGGAGGGCACTTGTGGGGAGAAGCACTGGGTGTAATATGGAAACCAATTTGACAATAAACTATTATTTTAAAAAAAGAAACCATTCTATTTATTTTAGGGTTTCCCCCCCCTCATTTACAAAATGAAAAGTTAAAGTCACCTGTGGTTCTTAACTAGGAAGCTACACTAGAATTTATACAAAATATCTGACACACCTGGGACACATGAAAATTCTGATTCATTAAGTGTATCATGGTATCAAAACTAGGGGCAGCTGCTTTTATACGGAAATCTCTGTAATTGGAGAAGGCACGTTGTAAGATAGAAAAGAACAGAGAGTGGGAACCCGGAAGCCAACATGCATCAAGCAACAGGCTTTAACAGATGCTCTGGTCCAAGGACAAAATCCCATGAATAGGGCAGGTTGGAGAGCTATGATGTTTGGTGTTCTTGTAGGAATAAAAGACATTATGTGGGGCAAGTAATTAGTCTAGTACCAGGCACAGAACAGACTCAATAAACTTTCCTTTTCTTTCCCATTTCTCTCCTTGAGAGTGCTCCTAATTCATTTCAGAGGAATCTAATCAATTTCCATGTGGCACACCCTATGTCAACTCTTCTAGATGCAACAAACTGGGTATTCTCGAAAACAAACAAAAACACCTAGTAAGTAATTTGGGCAAATAAAACAGAACAATGGACATAATGTCTCAGTTTATTAAGAGTTCTGATATTTTAATACTAAGACTCCAGATAGGCCATATAAATAGAGGGAGCCAGTGCACAATGAAAATGAAAATACTTTTTCAAAAAGTATTAAGAATTTCAAGACAGTGATAGCAGAGCATTAAACCAAGTGTAGATTCCTTCTGCACAATGGGCCTTGTGTGAATGCACAGGTCAGATGCCCAGCAAAACTTTGAACCCTGGACTTGAGACCAAAGACCTGGAAAATATGCTAGATTGGCAACTTTTTTTGCTGGTTGAACTCAATCCCATCACTTTACTTCCCTGAGCCTTAATTTCCACAACTGTAAAAACAGCTCTGATATCTTATGGCTCCATGGCACACTTTGTATTTCCTAGAATATATGTTGCTTAGTTTTTCGTTTTTCTGAATAATTTTTAAATGGCATTAGGCCCATGAAACAAACTCATTCAGGATTTTGTTTCTCCCTCTGATCTGTATTTTATGTGATTTATGTGACTTATCAGGAAATACAGGGCTAATATAACTAATAAAAAATATTTTCCCAATGTCTGAGTGCAAAGAGTCCAGACTTTCAGATGAGAAGGGTTATTGGGATTAGCCATTCAAGCAGTTGCAGTTCCCAGTGCTCCCCTGGAAGAAGGCTGCAGATTTGCATGGAAAAATCATAAATATAAATACCTAAGTCTCACGATAATATCCATGCATTAATTGGACTCATCTCAATTATCTGAAATATTCAGTCCATTACTGATAGATTTTTTTCCCCATTATATTCTATTTGCTATGGAGTAAAACAATGACTGCTTCAAAAATACGACACTACTTGAATGTTCATCCTCCCCCTTGTTATCAAGACTTTCATTCTGTAGACGAATCAAAGAAGAGAATTTGGAAAAGCACCAGTGAAACAGAAGCTTAGCATGTGTGACCAAGATTAACTAAAAATTACTAGAAGGGAGACAGGAAAGAAAAAAGTTAATCCATACCCCCTGCAAGGGATTTTTGAAAAATGAGCAAAAAGCTTGATTTAAAACAACCTCCAAGTCAAAAAGGCTATTTGAACAAAAGCAACACTTGAACAAGATGAAACAGAATACCCCAGGCAGAACAGAAATGGTATCCACTGGAAAGCTAATGTTCCCCAAAGAAGGAAACTCCCCAGAAATTCAGAACAAAGATAAAGGCATAAAGAATCAAAGTACACATTAAGAATATTAACTTTTACTAAATGAGGAAAGTGCTTGATTCATAAACAAGCACAGTAAGGAAGCTCTCTGCTGAATACTGTGTTCTGCTAGAAAATGTAGGCAGTGAATACATTCAAACGGGCAAGCATTGCCACACAGAGACCAACACCTTACTATAGCATCTTTGGTGTTCATGGCATGAGACCATATTTAAAATGAAATTGTCTCAGGGCACCTGCGTGGCTCAGTCAATTGAGCATCCAATTCTTGATTTTGTCTCAAATTATGATCCCAGGATCATGGGATCAAGCCCCTTCTGACTCTGCACCAAGCATGGAACCTGCTTAAGATTCTCTCTCTCTCTCTCTCTCTCTCCTCCTCCTCCTCCTCCTCC